>BMAO01026135.1:0-40850 GCA_019973975.1 Trichonephila clavata
AACTCTTACTTATCTTACTGTTTCGAATTGCCATTACTCAAATTCTCAAATTGCCTAATTAAATAAAAGTAAATAAATAATCTACGGAAAGAAAATATTTTCATCCCTTGCTTTCTTAAAGGCATTTTCTCTTTTTGATTTACGTAAAATTTATGTGTGTGTATATTGGATTTTATGATTTAATATTTTTAAAATATTTTCTTCCCTTCGAAATCCTTCGAGTATTTATTTGATAAAATGTATACACATATATTAAAATCGTTTTTTAATTTCCAGTCAGCATCCTTCAAAAACTATTCGTTCCTTCACTCAAACATTAAGACAGAAATGGAAGCTGGGAAAGTGTGACAATGATATCCTCATAGTTGTGGCCACAACAGATAGACTAGTAAGAAGAAATTTCATAATGGCTATTTATATTTTTTTGTAGAATTTTTAAGATCGCTTTCATTAAATTAAAAAAATTATTATAATTAGAAACATTTTTCCACTTAGGAAAAATTATTTAATATTAATATCATATTCAAAAATTACATTAATAAATAAAGAGCAGCATGTTTTAATAAGCATTCATTTTTGCTTTAATCAATATATTATTTGGTGTGTGCACTTAAGCATCGCGAGCGAATTTCTCTTCGCGTATATTGTTCAGAAGTATATTTATAAAATTAAAACAATATGTATTACATTAAAGTAATAAACTTTGTATAGAGAATATTAAAATATTTTAAGTATGAAACATTTTTCTACATGTGAAAAACTTTTGAATCTCATTCCTTAACATTAGATTGAGACATATAATATACACTCAAGAGCCAAAACATTATGACCACCCATACATTTTGCAATGAACTCGCCTGGATGACGTGGAAGGCACGTGATCAGGTATAAGTGGTATTTAACTGCTGCTGGAGAGTCTGATGAATTATTCTTTCACTTACTTATGTGTGTGATGGGAAAGGCCGCGGATCTAAGCGACTTTGATAGAGGGCAGATTGTAATGGCTTGAAGGCTCGGAAAAAGTATTTTCGAAACTGCACGAATCGTGGGTTGTTCGCGATGTACAATTGTTAGTACTTATGCAAAGTGGACGAATGATGGTGAAACCGGCAGTAGACGACATGGTGTTGGACGTCCACACGCTATCAAAGAAAAAGGACGTCGGGGACTGTCTCGCATGGTGAAGCAAAACCGGAGCCAGACAGTGGCTCAGCTGATAGCTCAATACAATGAAGGGCCAAGTAGAATAGTATCGGAGCACACTGTTCAGCGGACACTGTTGGATATGGGGCTACACAGCAAACGTCCCACTCGTGTGCCTTTGCTGACCAAGTGTCATTCGCCAACTGCACCTGCGCTGGACCCGGGAACATCGCGACTGGTCTAAGGATCAGAGGAGAGAGTTGCCTGATCACAGATGAATCACGGTTTGTCATTCATCACGCCGATGGTCGTGTCAGGATACGTCGTCTTCCAGGTGAACAGTTGCTCCCTCAATGTACAGTAGGTCATACACAGGCCAGTGGTGGCGGTATTATGCTTTGGGGACGTTCTCTTGGGCGTTCTGGGACCCGTGGTTGTGGTAGAGAGACATGAATGCTA
This sequence comes from Trichonephila clavata, assembly GCA_019973975.1. NCBI lineage: Eukaryota > Metazoa > Arthropoda > Arachnida > Araneae > Nephilidae > Trichonephila > Trichonephila clavata. Next base: position 1,603 of record BMAO01026135.1, read on the forward strand.
CAGGGTATCTGAAATCACAGCGAACCAGTTGCACCCTACATGGCCTCTGTTTTTCCAGCTGGAAATGGAATGTTATAAAGGATAACGCCCGTGTCACAAGGCTAAAATTGTGTTGGAGTGGTTCCAGGAACATGATGCTGAATTCCAGTTAATGTCCTGGTCGCCTAACGCACTGGATCTCAATCCGATAGAACACATTTGGGATGTCATGGGACGGCAGCTCAGAGTGCAAAGACCACCAATTCGCAATATCTCGGATTTGCGTGACCGTTGCTTAAACATCTGGTATAATCTGTCTCCGGCCATCTACCAAGGACTTGTGCCATCCATGCCAAGGCGGGTTGAAGCTGTGTTGTGCGCCAAAGGTGGGCTAACTCGTTATTGACAGGTGGTCATAATGTTTTGGCTCTTGAGTGTATTATATTATTTCAGTTTTACTGTACGCTTAAAATACTATTATTTTTGCAGTCCTTTACTGATGTCGGAAAGGAGACGGCATATTATGTATCTCTCGATGAGGCCCATAGAATCTTCCTGGAAAATAAAGCCCATTTTTCAGCGGGAAATTTCTATGAGGGTTTGAATGGCATGTTGACTGATTACCATACAAGAACTAGGATAATGAAATCGAGAACCAAAGAAAACGATCAAGGCTTGAATTTAGGTCTTATTTCTGGAAGCATCATCGGTGCCATCGTCGTTCTTGGAATTATTCTATTCATCATATTTGTTGTTTACAGGCGCATGAAAAGGCCAAAGGATCCTGTAAGTATACAATTTTAGACAAAACTTTAATATTATTATTATGGTTTTAATACTTTCACAGCATGCAAATATGCATAAACATTATTCTAGCCTAAAGGTCTGTAACCCGTGGCCCTTCATTTGAATTCGAGGCAGTTTCAGGAAAAATTGCCTTGCCTGCTCATTGTCGTAAGAAACACAATGTTTTTTCTATTATTCTTAATATTTAAATCATTTTATTGATGTGCATGATTGATATCCATTCGAGATAAAATATTCTTAAAAGGACGAATTTTTCAAAAATTGTATTGTATCTTAAATAATTTTAAATATAAAAAATATGACTATGATTAAAATCTCAGAATTTTCAGATGAAAATTATTAAACACATAAAGTATTTTAATTCGACTTCCATTTTACGTTTTTGTGTGAAACCGACATATATATTCACACAAATCTGTTACACCATCTCTTCTTGTAGAACCAGTTGTAGTCTTGTAAAACAAACCTCCCTTTCTTATTTAAATTTCTTAAATACATTATTTTTTTGACAGTCATGTGGTGCGTGAATCATTGTAAATTTATTGATGTAGCCCGCGGATCATTGTAAATTTATTGATGAAACCCGTGGATCATTGTAAATTTATTGATGTAGCCAGCGGGTCATTGTAAATTTATTGATGTGACCAGCGGATCATTTTGGATTTATTGATATAGCCCTTGAGCGTTAAAGGTTGAGCATCCCTATTCTGGATTATAATTTTTATGACGACAAATTCACATGAGATTGATAAAGAAATGTCAATGTACTGTTGCTATTTTTTAGCTTGTTTTTTAAAATTACTCGAACAGCATAATAAGATATAGAACTTTGTAATTTCGAATCACTATCAGATGACGATAACGATATTATGTCATGCGAGGTATTTGAAGATAAATTCAGTTTAATGTATAAGAGTTCCCATTATTTCGCATGACACCTTTGCGAAATCTGGAGTCAAATCAACGAAACACTTGTTTTGAAACATGCAATTTTTTTATTACCATAATTTAACTCTTATTTTATGGAAAAATATGACAGATAACTTTCTCCTAAAATAAAAATAAATACATAATTGATTTTATTAATATCATATAGAAGTTATGTTTGTAATGTTTGGTTGTAGATTGGATTAATTGATTTTTTTATTGATATTACATCACACAAAGCAACACGAGCCAATGACAACGGACCTCGTAATTTGGTCGTAGCTTGGAAGAAAAGATGTATCGGAGTTGAAATAAAGAGAAGGAACTGATTAAGAGAAGTATCAAAAGGAAGACTTATATTTGAGTAGAGTAGGAAAATGTCAAAAAAAAAAAATGAATGCAAACTATCTTCCTACTACGGGATTAAATAAAGAAACATTTTAAGTAAAAAAAAAATTTATTAATTTTTGAGCAAAAATTTTTAGCTTTAAATTTTCCCCTGATAAAAATTTCGAAATTGCTCATGCTATTAACCAATTTTCGATTCATTGATTAATGGTCATACAAAATAACAACCAAGTGACTTAAGTTTTTTTTAAATTCCTACTTCGTTAAAAAAAAAAAACTTACTGCAGATTCATTGCAGATAAATCTAACTTCGTCAGAAATAACGCAGAATAAATTTAAATTAAAAAAAAATTTAAATAATTAATTAATATTTGAAAAAACTGTATTAACATCAAGTGCGTCCACTACTAGTTTCAGAAAATGTATTTGTACTTCAGTGGATGAATAAAAAGTATTTTATAAGCGATTGAAAATTTGAACAAGGTACAAATATAAATATCTATCTATTTATATATATAGGGAGAGAGTGAACTAATAGTAGGAATTGAAAAAAGAAATTGTTTTAAATTTGTTTGCCTAGTTTATAAATTGAATTAGTAATTAATTTTCTTATTACTCATTAAAAAAACACATTATTTCGAGCATTTATTAAACTTACGGGAAAATTTTTCTCTGCGAAGCTAGAAATATCAAATTGTAATCAACAGATATTGTGTCGAATTGTGTTGTGCACAGATCAAATTGTAACAAAATTAACAGATACTGTGAAATAAAATTTACAGATTATACAATCACTATTAAGCATTTTTTTATATTGTGAGGTTCTCTCTAGCTTTGATTACATTATTATCTTTAATAATAATTAATTACCTATTATCTTTAATTTGTTCTATAAATTGTACTTTATAACAGCCCATCAGAGTTATCTTCGAACTTTATGTAAATAGTTAGGGGCTATAGAACTGAATTTTCTAACTTTCTTAATAAATTCTTCCATAATGAAGTAGAGAAGCCAGATGATATTTGACTGCAGCAGAGACATAATATAAAATCGCATGTAGGAAATACTGTAATTTTGATGTATACATAGTTACTGCAAATCCAAGTTAGTAGATATACGACTAGGCTTAGATTTAGTAATAGTTGCTGGGTTTGCATTTTATATCCCTAATTTATATGTAGCATTTACTATTCAACTCAAGTAGATACAGATTTTTGTTATTGATCTCAAACTATGAATTGTAAATATATTGCGGAATAAAAGAGGGAATAAGTTGTTAGTAAGGTTTCTTGTAAGCCTTTCGCTTGATCTTCAAATACGTAGCATTCGTAATCATTTAATTTATGGCTTGGTTTCTATCTGCAATCTATAATTCTTCGAGGAATAAAAAAGAATGTCATGAAGTTCAATTAGATGGATTGGAATTCTAAAAGTGGATAGTTTAGTGTTATTAAGATTCAGAGGAAATCTAAAGTTTGATTAGAAGTCGGGATAATTGTACATTGTCTTTGTTTTTATCAAAAAAAAAAAATTAGTAACATTTATAAAAACATATAATTTTATGAAATTTTAAAAGTTCTACTTGATTTTTATTTTTATAGTCCTTTGCGCAAATATACTGCACTATTAATACTATCAAAACAAAAAATATAATTCCTTTTTATTTTAGTGAAACGTAAGCTATATTCTAAATGAGTCGTATTATTATAATACAGATGGATTTAAAAACAATGACCCTATTCAGAGCCACTTGTTGCTCGATCTAATAACGGGAATATTTACCGTAAAAATCCGGCGTATAACGCGCACTTTTAACACAAAAAATAAGATCGAAATTTACGGGTGCGAACTATACGCCCGGTATAAAAATGATATCTTTAAAAAAAAAAAAGAAAGAGCTTATAAAAAATTAGACTTCTGTATCTATCAAAATATTGTTCATTTAAAAGGAATGGCCTTCCTTATGGGATTAAAAGGTTATAGTTTTAGTATACAATTTTTTTTTATAAAGCTTAGGATAATACATCGAATGCCTTCAAAACATAAGAGCAATGCACATGTACATTTCAGATTTCTTCGTAAAAAAAAAAAAAAAATTTCGCGCGTTATGCGGCGAATATACCTAAAAATTAAAAAATAAATCATGAAAGTATGAGTGCGCGTTATATGTAGTTGCGCGCTGTACGCCGTATTATACGGTAAATGATAAAAAGGAAATATTTTATTTCAAATTTTCTATATATAGTCGGAGTCCAATTTCTTTTCATGTTCTATTGTGTGTATGTCTTAAATGAATCATAAATGAAAATCTACGTAATTGTATAATATTGCTAAATGAGACTAATACTCTAAGACTGCTATATCTGCTCTAAAAATATTCACCATAACATCAAAATAGATAATGAAAAATAACTGAAAATAGTAAATATCTCCAGGCTTCTTTAGCGTCTATGATTTTTTGTACACCAGGTTCTAGTTTCAAAAAACTTTTTTAAAAAAATGGCGTTTCTTATTTTACTAAAAAAAAACATGTTTTTTAAATTTTTTTACTCTCAAAAAGAAAAGTATTTTTAAAAAAAATAATGTTTTGGTTGTAACGTTTAAGATATTTTTTTTTTCTTTTCATGTACATATGTATGTAAACTCGTTATTTTTACATCTTCAAATAAGGAAAGAAAAAAAATAAATATCGCAAATCATCAGTGCTTGCATTCCTAAAAGGAGAGTACAAGGCTAAGTTACTCTATTCTTATCTAAATAAGGAAGGGTGGCGTTTTATTCTAGAGGATCATTATAGCACACTATTGTCAAAAATAAAAAAAAACATTAAATTACCTCAAACTTGCGTTTTTCATTTAGTAAACTTTTATTTAAGTTGCTACATTTAAAAAAAAATGAAAATATTTTCATAGATATAACTGAAAGGACTTATATTATGATAGATTAATATTATATTTTATTAAGCTATAAAAACGTGCATTCCCAGATAAAAAAAACAATAGAGGGAAATTATTTTTCGATCCGAATAATGGCTGTGTGTTGTAAAAAAATAATTATAGCGTTAAATGTACACGATGGATTAAAAGAAGTACACCGACTATGAGACTTAAATTTATATACAGGGTGTCCAGCCTTAATGTGACCCAATAGCTAATTCCCGAGCCGTTCGGTTTAGATATGCACTTCCAATTTGAAAAATGTTTTAAAACAGGTAAGGAATGTTTTTACGTGCTTTTCGAACCAAAAAACCCATTTAGAAAAAAATTACAAAAATTAATTTTTTATACGGTCCCCAGGTCCTATCACTTATATTTAGAAAAAGATGCAGTACACAAAAACAAAGTAAACACAAAAAGTTTCATTTTATTACGATAAAAACTGGCCGAGTTATGGAACTTTGAAATCATACTTTATATGCATTTTCTAGGCTATTTTCAAGAAGCTAGTAAGGGGCCGTCTCCAAAGTGAAATTAGTTGGAACTCTGCTAGGAAACTTTCGCTCTTGCACGTCACTCTTATGTAAATCGTTTTTAAATTTAAAAGCATACGTTAATAATACAATAATTGAGTACTTATGAAATAAAATTTATTCTGTGTATGTGTAAAACGTAGAAAAAATAAAATATTTTGGACGAAGAAAACACTTTAATAGGAGTTCCAAAAAATAGTCTTATATGCTACGGCTTCAGTCTGATTTGCTGCGTTTTTGCTGATCATGACGAACGTTAAAAATCTGTTGTGTAGTCGCTTGCAATTGCATACAGTCGTATTCTAATATTACGAATTATAGTAGGGGAGAACGAGATGTATACAAATGAAGAAACTGCGAAATGGTACTGTTTTATGGGCAGTGTAATCGAAATAAGAGAGAGGCGGCAAGACTTCATGCATTTAATTTCCCACTCGAAGACATCCATCTTATTGCACAATTGCCCGTGCTGTTCAGCGCTTGTATAAAACTGGGAGTTGCAATAGACGTATTCCCTGTCTCGTGCCTTCACCATTATTTAAGTTAATTTGGTCATTCTGATATAATAAAACCCCTGATTCATGATTGGCGCATCATTCCACATTATGCTATAATTTGAACGGCAAATCTTGTATTATTTTGCTGCTATTTGTTAAAACAAGGTGTTTTAATCTTTTCAGTACAAGTTGCATTTCTTTAATTTAATTTTTATTGTTTGCCATACCGCAATACAAATTGTCAATCTATGATGTTTACTACGATGTTTTAATTTTTCTATGATTTTTTTTTGTTGCTCTTTCTGTAGATAGTGAATTACTGTTCTCTAAACTCACTTTATATACGACCCCCTTTTCTGAGCAACTCAGATGCTTCAAATTTATGTAGGCATAACTCAGCCAGTTTTTATCGTAATAAAATGAAACTTTTTGTGTTTACTTTGTTTTTGTGTACTGCATCTTTTTCTAAATATAAGTGATAGGACCTGGGGACCGTATAAAAAATTAATTTTTGTAATTTTTTTGTAAATGGGTCTTTTGGTTCGAAAAGCACGTAAAAACATTCCTTACCTTTTTTAAAACATTTTTTAAATTGGAAGTGCATATCTAAACCGAACGGTTCAGGAATTAGCTATTGGGTCACATTAAGGCTGGACACCCTGTATATATATATATATATATATATATATATTTCCCATTAATTCTCAAGGTAGACCCATGGATTGTTTATTAACATCTCCCTTGTACGTAATTCAAGGGTTATTGGTGATATACCTCATAATTTAGTGCTATGGAAAAGTGACAAAAATAATATCTGAGTCGATATCTAGGTGTCCTAATTTCGACTCCACTCTATTGTGAAGACTATAATTCTCATTGAATTTGGTGTTCAGCAACCCCCACTTCATTATAAACCATAAAACTCGAACCAACATTCGATTTCAACAACGCAAATGATGAGCTCACTACAGTAGAACGTCATTTATCCGAATCAATTGGGACTGGACACCGTTCTGATACGCGATTGTTCGGATAACCGAAAACTGAATGCGATCCATGCAGTATATGATACTGGACACTATACAAATATTGAAAATCATCACGTGCTTGAAGAGAGCAAAATAGGTGCAAAATGTCGCAATTTTACCTTGATTGTGGAAAATAATCACTTATTTTTCGCTGTACCATTGTACACCTTCGTTTTTTCAATACAATGTCTCTGATTCTCTTCAGCAGCAGTAGTTGAGTAGGACAGCACTCTGATTGTGTTCGTACCACTCCATAACTGTCTCTAACGCTTCGTTGTTGTTGTCCTCGTCTTCATCCATTTCATCGTCGACAGTGTCGGGTTCTTCTTGAGGGAAAGTCACAATCTCGTCATCATTTAGCATTTGAAATCCACAGTCTTCTGCATCACATGCTATCCAGGTTTCTACATCAACAAAACTCAACAAAAGAGCATGTATACAACCCCTTACTTGGAAAGAAACTGACCTAATATTCCGCGCAGATGTTTACCAAATCACACCGCTGAAATTCCCCAAAATATCCCTCACCTTGGGTTTTCCTGTCACTTTTGGCCTCACAGGAAACAAATGTTGAGCATTGCACTGTTCAAAAACGGATCCGGAATTTGGTTCGGATATTTGACACTCCGGATAATAAACTTTCGGATAAACGACGACACGAACAAATAACAAATGAAACATACAGCAAAGCGGATTCCCATTAGAATGCGATTCCTTTCCTAACTTGGGCTGCACACTTAGAGGTCACAGCGATGCTACAAGACATTGACAGGAATGATTGAATCAAGCATGAACACAACATCAACAATGCAGATGTCGAGAGACAGCAGAACCTGAATACAGAATGATGATTAAAAGGGCCCTCATATTTCAGACATCATCATAATGACGATATATTCATCATTTTTTTCCAATAGACTGCATATTAGCAACTAAGCCTTTGCAGACGCGGTAAGTCCCCAAATGTGAGACCCATTTCAGTGGTGGCACCATCTAATGGCGGATCTCGCTACCAAATTTGGACGCTTGAATTACAATATAATTCGAGCTTTCATCGGTTGCTGAATATTGCCGTGATTTAATTTTGCCGAGAGTACCAGATGCAAATTGTTTTTTTTTCACGCCACGGAATCATATGACATGCATACCTATGATTTTCGCATCCAGAAAATCTATCGACTCTTGCCGGGGTCGAACCCACAACCTTAGGCTTACGAAGCGGGCACGCTACCTCCAAGCTACCGGAGCCGACATCATTATAAATCAATAAAAAATTTAATTCTACAAAATCAATAAAATTCAATTATAGGATGAATATGCCATCATAATGACGATTTATTCTCATCATAATCATTTAATTAAAATTAAGTTTCTCCAGATCGTTAAGAAACTGAAGCTCAGAGGGTAGCCAAATATTATTTTGTAAGAAGTTACATTTATAGTTACTATTCACTTAATGATTTCAACTACAAAAATTCAAGACAATTCAAGCAGTTGTGGTAGCCGAATGGTGATTGATACGAATTCGCTGACGACTTTGTTTCTTTCAAACTGCGGGTTCGAGCTCTGGTGCCTTTAAAGACTCGCCGTGCAAAGGAGCCAATTCACGTGATTCGATCAAGGGTCAAAGTACTCCACTTGGTGTGGATGTTTGGAGAATGGTTGCCAGTTCCTGGTCCCTGGCTCAAAATTATGAGATCCATCACCAATATAGTTCTGGAAGTGCGACGTTAATAAACAATCAAAATTCAAATAATTTATCTCCTACATTAGTTAGTTTATCAACATACGTAATTCAGCTACTCATATTAATAATTTTAAAGGATATTGGATTGTTAATTAATAATGTTAAACTGATATAAATAATTAATTACAATAATTTAGCTTAGCATAATTGCTTGAATCAAATCTGGTATGCCAGCACATTTACATTTGCAATTTATTATAATGATTTATTTAAAGTGTAATGAGACAGTTGGGTTTCCTCAGCCATCAGTGTACGAGAATTAGAAGGAAAACTAGCCATAGTCAAAACAACACAATTTATTTACTATTCTCAACCACGACGCAAATTCAACAACCAAAGTTAAGAAATGCATCAATTGATAAATATGGGAGCTATAGCGAAGTAGACGAGATAATTGAAGATATAATAATAAATCGCGGATCACTTACACTTAGCACTTCCCGGCAATACACCTTCTTATTTTTGAAGATAATTTCTAAAGAGTAATCCAATCCTGCCAACCGAATCCAATTTAACAACTAATTGACCAAATCGTCGCGATCTTAATATTAATCAAATAACTTACGATGTGCTCTCGTATAGCTCTAAGTTATCTTACGTTAATCTTCAGGCTATCCTCTTTAGCTTCTTATCTCTTGAACCCGAAAGCTAATACTTAAATACATGACATAATTTACATATATCGTGTCTTCTTTTCGGAAGGAAGTTTTAATTTAAAAAATATTTAAAGGAAACAATTGCCCAAGAGGATGGTTAGGAAAAACGCGGAAAGACCTTTATACAAAACTACATAATTTTTTTTATTAATTTTATCGTGAAAATTGTGGAAGATAGTTTTAAAAGTTAATCATTTTGTTAGTAAAAAATAAATGCGCACATATAAAATATTTTATGTAATTTCTGGTATTTTGAACCCGTAATGTTTTCCCTGCGGACGATATTGTATCTTAATCTCCACTGAAATACTTAATATTCTTTTCTTGATAAAAAGAAAAAGAATTCTAAGAATTTTTGGTTACATATGGATTTCTAGATAACCTCGAATGTACGAGCTGTTTTTTACCTATGCAGAATTCAATGATGCGTGTGAGGGTAATTATGTGATGAAAAGGCTAATGAATTGTTATGAATGTTATTTGGAGTTAGGAAATTTCTAGATTATTCGGAAGGGAAAAGAGAGGAAAAAATAAGTAATAAAAACAAAGATAACCGAAGATTGGGCATGTCATTTTAAAAAGAAATAATTATGAGAACCTTATTCTTTTTAACTTTAGTAAACATATTTTCTTTTTAATCAAAATAACCGGCAATTTCAAAACCGATTTGAATGGAACGGAAGATGACTAAACATTTTTCTTCTGTCATATTTTTGACTATTCAGAATTCTAGGATTTTTACGATCAAAACAAGCAATTGAATTTACAATGTGTATTCCACACATAATATATATATATAAAGCTTTTTTTAATGGAATGAGATACCTAAACTCGTGTATTGTATTCTTAACAAAATAATTCTCAGACCCCTTAGTTGGGTGAGTTACAAATTTTAAGAAAAATAACTTTTTTTAAAGTAATTTTTAGATCCTCAATTTGTAACTGGAAATGTTAAAAAAAATGTTTTACCACAAATATCTGTCCAACTTTTTTTTTTTGAAAAAAAAAAGATTGTCATTATTTTATTTATGTTTTTTTCTTCTTAGTTCATGCGCAATGCAGTATGTCTCATGTTTAATTTTTCATTATTACAAGTTTTTGGATGATGAATCAATCTTGGAAATTAAAATGAATCAATATTGATTTTCCCTTATCAACTTAAGTAATAGTAGAAAGCTATATAACTAGCACATAGTAGGGTTTTTTTCTGTAGTTTTATCACACAAACAATTACAAAGAAACAATTACTCTAAAATCCGGCCTGTATAAAACGCGTACTTATACTCAAGCTGCATTTTTTAATTTACAGTTATGTTCGCCGAAAACGCTCTCTGCACTTTTTACGAAGAAACCTGAAATGTGCGTATGCAGTACTCTTATTATCCCAAGATTTTTAAAAAATAGTATACTTTTAGAATAACAACCCTTTAAGTTCATAAGGAATGTCATTTCTTTTTAAGAAAAATATTTCGATGTATATATGTCTAATATTTTTTATCCTCATCTGTTTTTTTAAAATGCCTTTTTTAGCTTCACCTATACTGTACGTAAATGAATCTTTGAACTCGATTTTTACCCACTTCAAAAGGTCAGATTAATTCGAAATTTTGCACACTTGTCAAGGACCGATGGTTCCATTGTCCTGATCAGGATCATCAAGATTAATGATTTCTTATTTCCAGATTTGGTGACTAATTCCAGATTTAGCGACTAAAGATTTAATTACAACCCTATGGCGAATTTTTTACTTTTTAGTTCGATTAAATATAAAAGAGTATTTTTTAGTTTTTTAAACTGTAATTTTTAATTATTTTTAAAGCTATCTGTTTTATACCCGGCGTGTAAAGCGCACACGTAAATTTCAATCTTATTTTCGATGCTAGATTTTACGGTGCATATCTTTCACAATCAATGTTTATTTAGTTTTTCCAAATTAAATTCCTTTGTTTCATTAATTTTTTATTCATTTATTTTTTAGCTCTTTTATTGACTTCAATGCATTTAAGGATATTTTTATTTCTTTATATTTTTACTTATTATATATTTTTTATTAATATTTTTCTTATTTTATATTTATTTATATTTTTACTTATTTTATATTTTTTATTAATATTATTCTTATTTTATATTTTTTATTAATATTGTTCTTTTTTATATTTATTTATTTATATTTTTCTTATATTATATTTATTTATGTATAATTTTTTCTTATTTTATATTTATTTATTTATATTTTTCTTATATTTATTTATTTATAATTTTTTCTTATTTTATATTTATTTATTTATATTTTTTCTTATTTTATATTTATTTACATTTTTTATTATTTATTTATTTTTTATATACGCGTTTGTATTTATTTATTTATACTTTTCTTTACATTTATTTATTTATACTTTTCTTTATTTTTTATTTATTTTCAGTTTTCTTCATTTTTTTTAAATTGCAGCTTTTTTTTATTTTTAAAATGTACTTTTCTTGTATAAGCCATTTTATTTGTCTTTTTGTGTTTTATTAGTTGTTTCTAATAATAAACTATTGGGATAAACGCAATTTATCTTCATGCATTTTGTATTATTTTGTAACATATATATATATATATATAAACAAGGACTTTATTATTATCATTTTTTAGTAAATAAAAAATACCTAGAGAATGCAAGTAATTCATCAGTGCATTTTCAAATACGTTTTGAAAATAAGCAAAATTGTATGCTTTTACCTAAAGATGTTATTTGTTTGTAAACATGAAGGAGCATCAGCTTTTATTTTTATGATTTTATAGATAAGACATAAAAATCTTATCAGATACTTATTTTCAAAGCCAATTTGCTGTTGCCTTTCAATTAATGTTATCAAAGAATTCAAGTCATGATAGGATCACATAAACGGCGTCCACTACATTTTTAATGATCTTTAACGTTTTTGAAATAGCAATGTACATACTATTTTTCAAATTATTTAATTAACATTCTAGAGATTGCGTAATGCAATATGTGTCTAAATAATATAAAAATTGCATAAATTGACCTTTTTTTTCGGGATATATGTATGACATGATTCTGTAGTTGTTTATAAGCAAACCTTCAAAAATAAATTAGGAATTTTTGTTCAATGAAGTGATACTTAAGTTTTGAAAATTTACTATTGCAATAACAACATTTTTATTTAAATTTTATTTTCTTAATTTGATTTCGTTATAATTTTCATAAGAAGTTTAAAACTTTTGGGAATCATTCATCAATTATAAAAAATCGAAAACGCACAAATTTCCAACTCTTTTATTATCTGCTTAAAGTGTTCTAAATTAGGAGGGTTTTTTTAAACAAAAGATTCTCTATAGTTATAAATAATTTTCAAACATTTGAAGGAAAAAAATTATTATTCAACATTTTTCAAAGCTTTTTTTAAACGAAACGATGGATCATAAATTACCTCTGATTCTAAAGCATTAAGATAAGCTAAAAAGTAATATTAATATGAAAATAAAATAATTAAATGAAAATATGAAAAATAATATGAAAAATAATTAAATGTAAATTAATGAAAATATGAATTTAAATGCAGTTACAAATTACAACAAATGCAATTGTAATATATCAAAATTTTTAAGCATCTCTGTTTCTTATTCATAAAATCGCTAAATCTACAATTTCATGCAATTCCTTGCTACAGTTCAACTAATATTCAAGGTCGCATCTTAGAATAGTAAATTGTGAAGTTTTAAGGGATAGTATACTAGTTTGTAAATCTGAATTATAGATCCACTTATCCCGTAGCGTTAAAAGTAAAAGAAAAATATATATACAGAGTGTATACAAATAACAGACCCGATTTTATAAAATCATATTATCGAAACTATTACACATATTATAATAAGTGATACGTGAATGTAAAGAGAAATATTCCAGGTTTTTTTTCCAATTGCAAATGTTCGATGTGTGGCCCTCTTGTTACTCGTCATACGTCCTACCTGTAATCTAGTTCGTTCCATATATTTTGTAGCATCACTCCAACAAAATTGTTCGAAGTGCTGCACAAATAATTCTGTATTATTTGTTGTGTTAATTGCAATAACACGGCTTGAAATTTTATATTTTTTGTAAAACTTTTCATGCTGTTTTCTGGGGCATTCCAAGTTTACAGGTGGCAACTCTCGTCGACTTCCGAGGGTTTCGAACAAAACTCATTCTCTCCGCTGCTTTTTCTGAGACGCTTGGCCGGCCCCGCGGCTGCTTTTTTTTTTAACAGGCAGCTGAATACTCTTGTTGGTCGGTGCTTTTTCCCCCCATAGGGTTTCTAAATGCATATTGCACCAAAATAAATGGAAAAAAAACCCGTGCATACGCAAAAATACGCTATAATACGCAAAAACTCTCCTCTGTCATTGTCGCCATGTTTGGATTTCAATCACAGCGATCTTAAATGTGCTGTTGAGCATTGATAGGAAAAAGAACTTGGTATATTTCTCTTTATATTTATATATCACTTGTTGTAATAATATGCAGCAATTTCGAAAATATGATTTTTTAAAATCGGGTCCATCATTTGCACTCACCCTGTATTATAAATAGTTGGCGTGTGTGAAATAATTTAATTTTTTAAATCTAAAACGTTTTTCCGAAATATTTCGAAATTAATCGTGTCTGAATTAAAATATAAGTATACAAGCTGTTCAGGCCCCTATCTACTTAATTCGGTAAAAAAAAGTTTTCAGGATGATGTCTTTTAAAAAAGTTATTATTTGAGTTAATTATTCCATTAATACCATTATTTAATTCCCTCTGAGTCATTAACAATGATGCTAAGTATATTAAATTTTCCATGTTCTTCATAACCTGAGTTCACCAGCGTAGGATATTTGATTAAGGATTAATTATTTAATTTTTTTAAAGCTTGTCAGCTGAAATATGTAATTATTATAATAATAATGGGAGAAATAATAAATTTTGTTGAATATATTTTTTAAGAAAATTAATTATAAAATATAAATTACATATATTATCAAAATTTTAAAGATTTCTAGGAGTTTTATATTGCAGTTTTTCCCCAGTAAAAATGAAAATAATAGAGTAAATTTTTGTTATACGAAATTTATATAATTCGAATTAATCAACCTTTTTGGGATACGTGTCACAGAGAATGAATTATTTTTACTTTAATTGATCTAATGTACAATGTACGGATTTCATGAGAAATGTCAATTTAGTTAAATTAGTTTTTGAATTCCTCATCGTCATTCACCGATGTGCAAGTTACTTCCGTTTCTGATACACATAAGTTAATAATACTAATGCATTTTTTTAAAAAAAGTTGTCTAACTAATTGAATTTTTATTTCCTATCATCGGTTTGAAGTTTGTTTATGGTGAATTTACCGTTTTTGGTAACATGCTTCTTTCAGTATAGAGAAGTAATTCTTCCGCTTATTGAAAATATATATCTTTGATAAATAACAATTAAAATGTTTTAACGTTTTAAAGCATTTTTTGAAAAATTAACAAAAGATTTAAAATAACATTTCAAAGCATGAAATATGACTAAAATAAACCTTTAACGAATAAAAAATGCGCACAATGAATTCATAGCGTAAGTATCCTTTTAAAAACTTCTAAAAGTTCATATGCTTATTTGTAAGAAAAGTAAAAATTAATTTTTATTTAGTTCTGAAATTTCAGGAAAGTAATCGCAAATAGTTATTATACTCTTAATAAAAATTCAAATGAAAAATAAATGTTGATGAATATGCCAGTATTTTTCTACTTTGTCCTATAATCGACTTTCCTGTATTTCTTATTAAAAGGTTTTTTGACAAGCTTTCATTAAAATAGAAAACTTCGTGCGTGCAAGGGTCTATTTATAGATCAGATAAATAAATCTGAAAGAAGTCAAGGAAGTTTCTGTGATGTTTGCGAAATTATGATGTGATTTACGAAGCAGCTCGAATCTTAAAAGTTTAATCGTATTTTACACGCGGTTAAAATCTGTTTTAGACGGCAAGATATAAAATGTAAAATATATTAACTAAATCTTTATCTTAAAAGCTGTTGAAGCTTTTAAATTATTTATTTCTTCTATCTGGTTTTTGTTAATTATATAACAAAATAAACGTTTAAAATAATTATTGCTTTATTTTAATAATAAATCATTGTTTATAATGTCTTCCTAGAATTAAATGAAGATATTGATTCATTTCTCTTTTGTATTAAAATCAAACTACTTTTGGAATTAATCCGATTCGTGTACTCGTTTTTGATATAATAAATTTATTTAATATAATTGTCATGCATGAAAGCGATGAAATAAAACTTTATAGTTCGTCTTCTGACTATAGTTTCTGCTTTCTATAACTATTAACCGGTTCGCCGATGGAATGTATTATATCTAGGTAGAAAATTTAAAATGAATATTACTACAAACAGTTTATGTTTTGCATTTACTTAAAATGTTTCCAAATTTTATGCTCAATACAAATTTACAATGTATCAAATACTTTTTAAAGACTACCACTGCATCTCGGCTTGCAGTGGCGTAGCGTAGAATTATCCCCCCCCCCCTGCAAAATTAGGTTTTGCAGGGTGGGGGGTAAGACCCAAAATTATGTTTGGGCCCCAAGCCGGATCTTATAAAGAGGCACGTATTCGACGTCAGTCAGGCTTTGGGTCCTCTAGAATCCTGGGCCTCTGTAGTACGGGGATTGCGGAGGTGTACGTTACGCCACTGTACAGTGGTATCATCTGTATTATCGCGCATGTACCTGACACCTTAACTTTCAGCTAACATCTTATCTTTCAGCTGACACCTTAACTTTCAGCTGACAACTTAACTTTCAGCTAACACCTTAACACTTTCAGCTGACACCTTAACTCTTAGCTGACACCTTAACTCTCAGCTGACACACTACCCAAAGCTCAATGCCTTTGTCCACCATCTCAAACGATATGGATGTTCCTTATAGAAGTACATTTTTTAAAGTGGAACAAAGAGGTGTAATTAAATTTCGTTCAAAACTATTCGGAAAAGTGCCACAGCAACGAAATATTTAATGAAAAAAATTTACAGGAAGTTTTGTTTAAGTAGATCTAATGTTTCCTTACTGAGCAACGTTTTAGGGACTGGCCAAAAAAATATTCCGTCAAAAATCAAAACAATGCTCACCATCTTCTTTGAAAGCAAGAATATTATCCACAAGAATTTGTGAATAATAATACCCTGGTCAAACATTTACTGTTGAGTTTATTTAAATACTTTAAAGCGTTTGATGGCTAGAATTCATCACATTTGTCTAAAATACTCGTACCGAGATCAATACAACTAAAAAATGTTGTATGATAATGCACCCAGTCTAAACTCACTGAAGATGCGATAGTTTTTGGCAACAAAATAAATTCTGCGTGCTGAGAATCATCCTCTATATTTATCTGATTTAGAGCCCTGTGACTTCTCTTTGTTTCCAATAAAAAATAATGAATAAAATCTCAAGGGTGTTATTTTAACGACATTATTGCTATTCAACAACTTCAATGCGAGCGTGAAGGCATTACCACAAAGTGAAATCGAACAAGCTTTTGAGTTGTTATTAATTTACTGTAACAAATACATTAAAGCCATAGGAGCTTATTTTGGATGGATACCTTATGAAATTACAATTCATTGTTTTTATTTCATTTTATTAATCCAGTCTTAAGAGTCATTTGTCACAATGTCTTATTTTAAGTTACTAATAATTTGGATTTAATTGTTTTTTTACGAATTAAAATTTAATTGTGGAATTATATTTTTTTCTAAGAATTTCCAGTTATTTCATTTAAAAATGATTTATACTATTAATTATGGAATTTGAGAGGACATTAGGAACAAATAACTGCACTGTAGATACCTTTCACTTTTTAGTTTAAAAGTATTCCATATTAATAACCGCCTCAATGCGTTCCACAGTCCTAAAGTATAATACAGGTTCTTTTCATATTTTCAAGTTATTTGTTCATTTTTAATTTATTTTTACAACTTTCGGTATAATTAAAGAAATTTTTTTTCGTTTGTTAAGCACTCTCTACAGAAGCATTTCTTTTACTCTTTTACCTTTGTTGTTTGACATTTAATTCACTAATTGCATAAATTTCATATAAAAGTTATATTTTGCGAAATATTTTTTTAAAGCAATCTTTGTGTTAAGCTTGATTTTACTTGTTTTATCTAAATTATCTTACACAAATATTAAACATTTGCCACTCATAGCAATTTGGCTCTGCGTCTTAAAAAGTTTCGAAGTCTCAAGAGCAGTATGTAATAATGAAAATAAATGTTTGAAACCTGATTGATTTAACTAAAAAAGTACGACGAAATATGTGCACATAAACATTCGTAGGTTAAATATAATTTTAATTACTGTTTGAAGATACTAGATGATAGACATAAGAATAACTAAATGCATTGGAATATACGCTTTCAGGACTGAAAATAACCTGAGTTTTCCTTTACAACTCATTATGTTATTATTTTTCAATTTGCGCTTTAAAGACGTAACGTGAAGATAGCAGTTTCTTATAAAGTAGAAAAAAGATGGAAAAAGAATAAAAAAGTGTCATTTTTAAAAATTTATCTCAGTATATTTCCTCTTATACTCTCGCAATCTTACTACGTTATTTTTAGCTATGTTTTATACGTAACAAATGGTGTAAATTATAAAGTCCTTTTTTAACCAAGCAGCATATTTTTTCACAAACGTTTTTATTATCAATCCAGAATATCAGTGAAAAAGGAGGAAAGAAATTATATACAAAAATAGATATATTTAAGCATGTGATAATTTAATTTCCTAGACGATGAAGATTGTCAGTTTCGTGATAAAGGGGATGTTTAAGTCGAGTCGTAAGGTCTGAGTCCTGAGGAATATTGGGACAGCTACATGTTAAATTGTTATATACGTTAAAGTCCTTGTGTGGTGCGATGGCGATGGTTCGAGAAAGAGTTACTGGGGTAGATACTACTCTGATATCTTGCCCATAACTGAGCAAAAGCAAGTACGCCGCTGTAAACTCAACTGTACTTTACACTTATGATCTTTTCACAGTAGTCAATGTGTGCCGCACATAACAGAAGGACACGATAGTCGGGAGATAGTTAGGAATAGAAATCACCTAGGTCCTTTCACACGTGGTCAACTGGCACTCCTGCCTGTGCCACTCCCTCAGTCATTCGAAACTTCATTTTCCTCTCCACTAGTTGACTTAACTAAAAAGAAAGGTACACGCTTCATACGTGGCTTCTTGTGTAATGAAAATGGAGAAAGCTTTTTATTGCTTCTTCGGACTCAATAATCGTACAGAGGAGTCTGGCACACCCTTTTCAGTCAATCTGGTGTCCGCGTGTGAAAGAAATTTCCTTTTCATGCTAGAGAGGAGTGGTGACAGAAAACAAATTAAATGGCATTAAGTTGTCTCGTGTGAAACCAACGTTTTCTCTCTCTCTCTCACTCATCTCTTAACTGAGATTCAAAATTACCAGACCTATGCCAATATTCCCTCTCTCACGTTGTATAACCTAATTTTAACAACGTAATTTTTCTTAATTATTGTCCCTGAAAAGTATTCATATAAAAAAATGAGCGATTGAAAATAATATGTTTCGGAATTATTCTAACTAGATAAAAATTAAACAAGAGAAGCAAGTGGACTAACACGAACGTCCGTCTTGACTTTTATTAATGATTCATGTCTAACATATGCACTTTATATAATGTTCACTTCATTTTATTACTTACTTCTCTACATAAAGCTGAATAAACATTGTATAATGAGCTCGGATGTGTATATTAAACAAAGTACGCGTAATTCGTTTCGCGATTGCAATGATATAACTCAGGATGTGGAATTTCTACAATCAGATTTCCAGCTGACTCTCACAGTGAAACATTAAGATATAAATAGAGTATAATAAGTCATGTATGAGAAACGACATGCATCATGGAGATAGCATTAGTTATTGTTTGTGTGTGATTGTCAACTTTTGTTTCATTTGAATACCGTATGAAGAAATATCGTACATGCACACACTCACATATGATAAACATATACAAAATATGTTAATTATCTCGAGTTAACAAGTGCTTATTTTTTGAATGAACGGAAATATTTTAAGGTTTTTAACATTAAAATAACATTTTTCAAGTATAAACCCTTACCCCTACTTAAACACTTTTATCAATTTTTAAGTTTCTTTGAAAAGCTTATATATTTTATTTACATATCTCAGTTATTTATTTATAACATTTTTTGTATGTATATTCTTATTCCTTGTTTTCTCTAAAATATATTAATTTCTAATCATTAGGTTTAACTTTACTTTTTGTTTAATACAACTAAAGTTCAATAAATAAATTTGATTTAAGTATTATTAAAAGCCATCTATTGAATTTTTAAAAAAATGTTTCCGCTTTAGAAGGCCTGATTTTAAATAATTTGTTCAAGAAAATTGTATTCAATCTCTTGATTATAAGAGACTGAGCTCTCTTAGGCTCAGAAAGCTATAGCAAGACATTTTAGATTTCTCAAAAAGTGTTAAGTATTGTTATTATATTATCTTTATCTGCAAGATATTTTTCTTTATTGAATAGCCAAAAATCCATACATAGATTTTCAGAGAATCAGAAACAAAGAGGAAAAAATCAATTGAATCGGATGAAGAATGTCATTGCGTGTGTGTTTCCTTATTCCAACGAAAAACATTCTTCAACAAAAGTTTCTATTTCCTACATTTTTCAATTAAATCGATTTCATTGCTCTTTTTGTTGAGTTAATGGATCACAAATATTTCTTGAATAAACTAAACCCTTAAATGCTGTAATTGTTAGACCCCCCCCCTTATTTACACGATAAAGAAAATAAGACAACATTAGCACTGAAAAATAAAAAAATAATCGAAGGCTTCAGATCTTGCACGTGTAAAACACTTTCAGAGAGAGCTTGATTTTTTGGCAAAATATATGAATTCCCATGGAAAGTAAATATATCAATACTCAAAAATCACTAGTGTTTCTTCTTGAGTAATTTTAAAAATCATGTTTTGACTTTATTTTTAAGAAAATTATGCAATCGAGTTTTAGCGTGAATGCACATTTTAACCTGATAATTATAAGGTAAACATTTTAATGAAAAATTCAAACTGCGATACAACATTAAACCATTTTTCATTTTATAAGAATTATTAATGAGTAGTTAGACATCTAAAAGAATTGGGAATTGTTTTTACTGTCTCTAATATTACAGATATTTTTCCTTGTTTGTTAAATGAATTTTGTGATTGCGGTCGGTTCCTGCTTATATCTAAACCCCCTTGTCTACTTGTAAACCCGGCTAGGTGTGGGGGAGAAACTGAATGATCCACAGACATGATTTCAATCTAATTAATTTATTGTTATCAAATATCAATCAGACACAATAACAATCTAAATAAGGTAGGTGATTAAACAGTAGAGCGCGGAGGTGAGATTCTATAACATGGGGATACTACTACAGACCCTCAACTGAATCTAAGATATCTTAAATACGCTCAAATATAACTACATCGCACACTAATAAGCTAACTTCAACTTAATCAAGCTCACAATACCCGTACTTTTTATGCATCGGATCCTACACCGGAAACTTGCAGGTGATTTCTATCGGCTTGATCAATGTCGTTGGATCCACGCTCTGTAATCTTTTTCCTGGACAACTCCAAGTCCTCTAACTAATTCCACTCTCTTTCAATCTTCAACTAACAACTAACTCACAGACTCTGAAATATTAGTATACATTACTCTTATGTTTTGAAGTAATTTATTCGACGTATTATCCCAGACTTTTTTAAAAATAATTTTTTTCTAGACTAGTTCACAAGGCTTTTAAACAAACAGTATTTCGATACAAGTAGAAATAAAAAAAATTTCATGCTCATCTCTTTTGTTACTTTTAAAGCTAACGTTTTTATACCCGGTGTATGAAACTCACCTTTAAGTTTCGATCTTATTTTTTGTGTTAAAAGTGCGCATTATACGCCGGATTTTACAGTAAATTAATATTAATACAAAAAGTTATCAAAATTACAGCAAGAATTTGTGACAAATGTTACTTTATAAAATTCAGAACCTTATGAGAGAGTGAACAGGTACAGAGAGAGGAAAATAAAATATTCTTGTAAGTAAAAAGGCAGAAAAGATCTAATGAGATTGGTTCAAATCCAATTGAAGTACATACTGGAGAACAAAAACAATGAAATATGAAACTAATAAAGGAACGTATTACAGAAATAGATGTATATTACAGAATAACTACTAAAGAGTATGGTAAAAAGTTCATTAAAATAATAATGGAATATATATAAATAACTAATTCCTTACACCATTTTCCATTTCTCTTTACATTTCAAATCAGAACTATTCAACCCCAAAAAAACGTATCTGTGCCAACTTATTTATTTCACAATATGCTAAGCAGAAAGAAAACGTGAAATTCGGAGTTGAAGTCCTTTCTATTATCTGAAATATCTGAATTCTAAGAGTTTTTGTGCATACATTATTGTCTTTATAAAAATTAAGTGTTTTCTCTCTCTCATTTCATAAAGCATACATTCATAGCAGGAGTCTTCCTTTGATAACTATATCAGATAAGTTTTCCTTATGCAACCAGGTGTATGAATTTAGAGTTTTTAGTTGTTGAAAGAATTCTTTACATCTTATTTTAAAAGCTAAGCCAAAGTGCCTCCATTTATAAAACTTTGTGTGTGTGTGCGCGTGCCATCAAATGTATTTTGAGTTGCCTATTCTTTTCTTAAATTTCACAATACACAAACAAAAAAGACGGAATAATTACTTTTTGTTAATTATTCCAGTTACAATATAGAACACATAATTAGCCTTTATGACAGTGAAATTTTTTAAATAAAATATAAAAGAAAGGAAAAAGAGAGCAATAAAAAAGATGCAACAATAAATTTTAGTTGCTGAAACCGTTCATCGAAAAATTATATTTTCTCTAAAAACATTTTTTCGCATCAACTTCAAATTCTTCCTTATTCTGATATATCTACAAATTTATCTTTTTTTATTTTTGTAATATAATTTGACTTATTTTTAATCCATTCTGTCGACAACTTTCTCTTTTTATATACCTTAAAATGTTTGTTTCATACAACGTATTGATTTGTGGACTTACTTATTTCAGTTGTTTCATTGTAAAGATTATTTATTTTGTTCTAGTAAATTCATTTTTTAAAGCGAGCCCATGCTCATTTTCCAAAGTTGAATATGTAAATATGCTTAGAGCTGATGTGAACCGCATTGCTTCTTTAAGAAGCAAGCTCCACCAATTACTGTTGCAACTTTTCCAGTCTTAATTTGGATTGTGACTATTCAGATTTTGATAACCATCCAGTTTCATAATTATTTATTTGGAATTTACATTCTTTAACTTTCTTCTATTCTTATATTATATTCATCTTATTTTTTTTTTTTTGAATTACTCATTCGATTGAATTTATAGCAGATTATTTACATAATGCGACAAAAGTTATCACTAAGAGATTACGTATTAACACGTTTTAATATTTTAGACTAATGATATTTATTAATCACAGAAATTTTTTTTTTTATATATATTATGAACGCATAATTCAGCTTTTTTTTTTTTTAGCTATTTCGTATTACACTATTTATTACACAGGTCCTGAACATGTATCATTTTTGAGTCATTTACTCATATTATTAACAGCTACACCCCTTTAAGTTCATCGAATGTTTTTTTTTTTAATAACATATTCGATGTTATAACCTTTTTTATGCTTTCATTTTTATCGGTGTATATCATGAATTTCGATGTATTTTTTTGTTAAACTGCACGTTATACGCCGATTTTACGATATATATATATATATATATATATACAGGGAGGAATATAGTATTTGAGATATTTATCATTCAGAGGTATTTATTTATTATTTAGTGCAGATAAGAAAAGTTTATAATATATAATGATTGTTATTTCTGTTATTAAAAACATATTTCAGTGACCGCTTTTTTACATAAACACATCTATGGGTGTATCTCAATTTATTGCAGAATTTTCATGCATCTTTGAACTTTTTTTAAAAAATGATTCTTGCATTGAGGATATTTTTTGAATTGTTTGGTCAAAATTAAGTTATTTTTCAAAATAATTTGCATACTACTAGGAATGCTAATCTCAATTTTAGAAGCTTTAATTTATAGCATAAGTTTTGTCGTAATTTTTATACTTTCTTTGTCTTCACAATGTTTAAATCAAACATTATTGTTATTTTAATGTTTAAACTTAAAACATTATTTATTCGCAACTCAATTATTCTTAAAATCATGAATGCTTTTAATAAAAAAAATATTTTGTATGCAGACAACTCTAAACGAGAAATATTTCTATATGCAAGCTCCTTAAAAATTTCTTAAATTTGATTTAATTTAATTCACACACCATTAGAAAAACATATGTAACTATCTCCGATGTGTTTCATTATTCTGAAAATGGAAAATTAAAAAGAAAATCAATAAAAAAAATAACATTCTTGAAGTTGTGAGCTGCTACATCACGAAGTCTTCGAAACAGTGATTGTTATTACTATCAAAATTATGCTACTAGATCAAAATTTCACTCAAATTATTTAATATAAAATTATAATAAACAAATGTTAAAAACAATTATTTTATTTGTATAAGATGAAGCATAGGTATTATTTATTTAGTTCTATTCTAATTATGAATATTCCATTCTAATTATGAATTTTAAAAAATGTAAAATTTAGAAATAATAACAAGTGCGAGATAAAGATTTTAGAAATTTGGAAGCCAGAAATGATGAAATAAATATTTCTAAAATGTCAGCAACTAATAGAGAAGATGCATTTTTATTTAAGATTCAGTCAATAGTCTCTTGGACTTCTCTTTTTTCCCCTTCTAGTCTCCGCCAAAATAGTATTATTCATGTAGTGATTAGGCTGAATATTGAAAGCCTTTCAAGTTCTTAGGAGTTCATTGGTTTTTTTTATTGAGTTGCACCTTTTGATAACTTGTTAAAGCATAAAATGACTCAGAATCTTGAAAGTTTCAAAGTCTTCCGGGGAACTTATCTCTGCGACAAAGATAGTATAATCAGCTAATGCTTGATCTGGCTACTTTACTCATATAATTTGTCTTCATTACAACTATTGTTATGTTTCTTTCTCTCTATTAATCCACTTTATTTTAATATTTTTATTATATTTATGTAAATAAATGGAATATTTTGCCTATAATACAGCTTTTCTATTGATATCTGTTGCACAATCCATTTTTTATAGATATCCTCTGGAAAACAGAGTCCATTACACTTTTTCGAAATACTTCTTTTTGGTTAGTACAAAGACATTCTTTGGATCAAGAACGGCTGTGTGAAGCATTTTAATGCATGCATGCCAATTGGAAAATCTATGTATAAAAAATATCTTTCATATTATACCATCAGCCAATTTCGTCAAATAAAAAGACGTCCCCAAATGCCCCAACCGATAAAGGAAACCATTCCCTGGCACGCTCGAAGACAGTAATAATAAGGATGAAAGAATTTGGCGACATTTTTTGAATTGGTGATGTCTTTACGTTTGGCGAAATTAGTCGACGGTACTGAAATATGAAATAATTCGTGCGCGAAGAAACTGTTATTTCTATAATTCCATAAAATAAACTTTGGTCGTCTGAGTATCTCTCTTCCATGACTGTTGTAAGTGAATTTATTTTTCTTTCTTTCTTTTTATTTCTGTGTTTAATTTATTCTTGATTTCTAATTTCCAGGAGAAAGCTAACGACAACCCGGATAGTAGGACCGAAGGTGTATCTTCCGGTTGGACCAAGAAAGATATCAGAGTTTTGTTCGGCTCGATGAAATCGAGTGAAAAACCTCAATCTGCATCAACGAAGTACCAGCCATGCGATACAGAAGACAAATTCATTCCTACTAATGAATTCAAAATAGATGAGGAGGAAGTTATCGACACTACTCTTGCCGTTCCAACCAACCTTGACGATACACAACAAACCACGACAACTACTGTCGATACATCGACGACAGAGATGCTCGATAAAGAATTGACAGCTGCTGTTGAAGGAATCACTCAAACATTCCAACCACCAAAGCGTGAATTCCGAGGACACGAGACAGATCTGTGAAAACCTTGTCAGATTTCTGCAAGTATTATTTATAACTATCTGCAGATGTGGAGTCTTGAGCTCTTGATTCGTCATGATTACTAGTCAAAGTAAATGTTCTGCTTATTGAGATAGATTGCATGTGAATGATACTATAGAAGCAAAATTGTAATAACTTTACAAATGGTTAGATCAAAAGTTACTGAGTTTAAGATGGACTTAAGCATGTCTTCTCCAAATTGGAAAACTCAATATTTTTTTCGTATAGGATGTATGTTATTCGCAAGAAATTTTGCGGTATAAACATCTAAAGGAACATCTATAACTTTACCTTATATTTCCTTCGGATAACTTTTGATGTGTACAGATCGTTTTGGATTTATTGGAAAAATGTATGACTGAGATGAAAGCAAGTTTCTTTTCCCAAAGTATTTGAAGTCAAGAGACAATAACATTTTGCTGAAGTTCGATGTGAATCACTTGGTAAAGATTTATTTAAAAATACCAGTGAATTCCTAACATGACTTTTTATTATTTTTGAAATTATTTACAACGAACATTGAACCACACAAGGTTGACTTTGTAATTAGAATATTTAATACTTTAAATGGTATAACTTTCATTTTCATCGTTGTAAATCATTAAAGCTTAATAAAATGCTAAGCTTCTCTGTGATTCTGAAATTTTAAAAGCTTTCGTTTGTGTGTGTGATTTGTGTTACATATGCTACAAATGTATTGGATAATACAAATGTATTACAATAATTAATGATGTTACATTACTTATAATGAGTTAAAATTCACGCGCAAGTGCCTAACTCATATATTATGAAGCGAAGATCTTAAATTAAGGTATCTGTGACTACTTGCGACAACTTTTTTTTTCAAAAAATGGAGATATAAGGATTTTTTTTGTGTGTGTGGTTTTTAGATTTGTTTAGTACATTTCAAGAAAAATATGCTAAAATTTAGAAGATAAAAGAAATTATATTATTACTAAAATGGGAAAAATTGGTAAAAATTTATACAAAATAACATTTTTGGGGCCCATTCTGTATCAAAGGTTTATGAACAAATTTTCAATTCTGATGTATTGCTATGTTATTCATTTTTGAAATGACCTTCAGGATAAGAGATACTTTAATTTTTACCAAAACTAGAGCACTTTATCTTAGTTATTATATGAAATTGCTTAAAAAAACGGTGATTATATTATTATAAGGGACTGTAAATTTTGTAATAAAACATTGATTGATAAATCTGAAGGTTAAAACACTTATACTTTATACAGAACAACACAAAAAATGTAAGTAAATTATTTCCAAAACTTTTCAGCGATCGCTGTTCACACGTTTGAGAATTTTCAAAAAAACACATTTCGAGTAAAACGCCTTTTAAAGCATGACATCTTGCTTAAATTAATGGCATCTGCTTTTACTAAAACACTTGAAGTTTTTGTTCTAATGAACCAAAAAGAATAAACTTGATATTTTTATAAAACTAATAAGATGGTCTATAAAATAACCTCATAAAAAGTTGTCAATTTTTGACAAAATTCACAATTTTAGGGTAGTCGGATACATAAAACAAAATATTTTTTTTTATGTTAAATGCTATTAAATAAAATACTTTTGTCTTATTTATTTAAACGTCACTTTTTATTTATTAAAAAAATATGTAAGTTTTCAAAGTTTTGAATTCAGGTATTTTTTTTTAATTTGAGGAATTATTTTCTTTTAAAATTACATTCTAAATAATTTTGTTTGTTATGAAACGACGTTTCTTATTTTAATGCTAAATTTCATTTTTTAAAATTTCATCTTATTTGTAGAATAGAAGCTTTATATTTCTATGTTTTTAAAAATAAAGAAAATTGAGGAACAGTCCTTCATTTAAATACATATGTATAACACATATTTATGTATAGTGAATATGCATGTATTTTCTAATATTATTAATACTTGAAAAGCGATGGAAATTTTTCTTTTGAGTAAAAAAGTTCAGGAGAATTTTTTTGCGATTCTTTGAGTTTGAAACTTTTAAAAATGATGTAAAACCCGAATGCTTGAAACAATGACACTTTTATTACGAAAAAGTTTATATGTGTCAGATAAAAAAGTAAACATGGGAAACTGAATACTGCTTTTCATTAAATAAATCTTTGAAAATGTTTTTCTCTTGAAAAGATGGAACATGACTCAACCTTTGTTTAAATGTGATATCAGTTTGTTTAAACAATACTTACAAGAACAACTACATCCTTTATCAGCGAAAGAACTCAGGCTCTCAAATTCTGAAGATTTATGAACTCAGAATTTTCGCAATCGTAAAGTATATTTGTCTGCCTTATCTTTTTTACGATTGCATTGCGTGAAAAAAAATCAGAAGAATTCATTTTAATCTTACGGGTCTTACTAAAGAATATCTTTTATCTCTAACAAAAACTCACCTTTATACTTGAATCTCGGCAACAACATAAATCAAAGAAAAAATTTTAAAAAGTGTATTTAAACACATATCTTTGTGTTACTAACTGTTAAAGAAGAGCCTTTTTCGAATCGAATATCGATAATTACATAATTGGTTCGCTTTTGAGTTCCCATATACACGCCATTTTGAATAAGTAAGCATAAAGTTATTCGTATATGGTAGCGATTCTTAAACTGTGGTCCGCGAAGTTTCTCATGTAACGCTGAGATTTCCCTCTTTTACAAACTCTGAAAGGCCTCGTGGGAAAATTGAAAGGGCCATACTAGACTAGATTACTAAAGACTTCCCAATGAAGAAACTCTATTAGAACTTGTATTTGGATTAAAACCTTGGGCATCCGCGATGTCACGATAATACATAAATAGGAAGGGGGGACAATCGAAGTTTGAAACCGCTGGTATATGGAGTTCTATAAAGATACTAAACATTAAACTTTGAATTGCAGAGTTTACAATGATTTTTCTTCAATCAAGTTTGCTAAATACAAAAATTATGTACAAACAGCTTTTTTACATGAAATACAGTAGGTAACGTTGAAAATGCAATACCAAAAAGGAATGGCCAGAAAAGTGTGCAAATTTCAGAGTAGCCGCACCTCACAGAGAATTGAAACTGATTTGAAATGCGCCCCTCTCCGACACATGTTGAAGTAAAAGAAATTTTGGTAGAATTGGCAATATATATTTGTGCCGTTATTCTTGACAGGAAAATCAATGTGGATTTTTTTTCTTTCCTCAGAAAACTAGTGTGATAGCAGAAAATGCCAAGCCGCCTCTACATAACGTAGGTAATTGAGCAGACAGGCGATTTTACTAGACGCATGATGATGGGACTGGGAAGAACAGTTTAGCCGTACGAACATCTATCTACACGCATGCACGTGCTCGGCTGTTGCATACATGGTCGAAACAAGGAAATGTGATAAGTTTGATGGGTGCCATTTGATTAGAGTGACGTCAGCACGCGTAAGTCGACATATTCACCGACAAGTGGTGACGGCCCCGAAAACACTTCTGTCTCTATTTTGCAGCATGTTTAGGATTCCCATATTGACCAGAAACATTGCTCTCTAATTTAGTTGCTTGTAATTTGTATTCATTATGTCCGTTAAGAAGACTGTCATTGACCTCACAGAACAGGCGACTTGCTTGTAATGGCGCAGGATACCACGACATGGACGACACAAGGTCGTGTTTTCAGACGAATCATGCTTCTACTTGCCAAATGATAGTCCCCATGTACGAGTGCGGCACCGTCGTGATCACAGATCCGATCCAACCGCATCTGTGGAACGCCTTATTACTTGAAAACTAAGGATCATTATTTAGGGGAACATCGCATTTGATAGTATATTACCTTTGGTTAGTATACGGAGAACCATGACGGTCCAACGATATGTGGGTGATGTACTGTGGCTGTTGATACTCCCATTTCTTTAAGTGAGCTCAATACCCTTTACGATTAGGATAATGCTTGAAAACACAAAGTAAAAATAAGCTCAAGTGCTCTGCAAGATTTATAAATATTTTTCTGGTCTCTTCTCCCCTAATATCTCACCAATCGAAAATTTCAAGAACGTTATTGGATGTCATGTGCATGCCCTGCAACCACTGCGTTAGAAAGATGAACTGTGGTAAATCGTTGACAGGGAAGGAAAATCCATCCCTCGGGACGCCATCCATACTCTCATTGAATCTGTACCTAGATGTGTTGCTTCATGTATCGTAGTCTGCGGTAATTTTACAACTTCTTAATTGATGTTGTTCTCGCTCTGTGTTGCGAATATCATCTCAAGTAAGCATTCCTTAGCTCTCGTCCCTGTCTTTTCTCTCTCTCTATGTTCACCGAGTTTTTTTTTGTTTGTTTTCTGGCTACATTTTCTTGATGTTGCATTTGCAATACTATACTGCATATTATTTTAAAATGTAATTAATGTAACTGAATTATAATTGTAGATATTATCCTATAACATTTGAAAGCTATTTAATGATTATATTAATATTGCTACGTTGTACAGGTATCTACATATTAGTTGGGCAAAAATAATGATTTATTACATGTAATTTACAGGAAAAAGTTAAAGTACATATTATTGTAAGATTGTTGATATGGCTTCCTTTCGTTACTTTGCAAATATCCAATTGGTAAATCAGTTCTTGCCACAGATTTGTCAGCATGCTTTCATCGATCAAACTAATTGCAGCATAGATTCTTGATTTTTGTTCAGGAATGAAAAAAGGAAATGACGGAGTGTTCACTTAATTCTTTACAAGACCCCATACAAAGTAATCCATTGCTGATCTTGATGGCCACTAAATAACACGTCCAATCCAAATTGGTACCTCAACATTGAGGTCAAATATAACGTCGTTGTAGTCGTGATAAGGAGCGTCACCTGTTGAAAAATGTTAACTCCTGCATTCATTCTTTGATGATTGGCGTTAGGACAATCTGTAGCATGTCCAGGTAAATAACTCCTGTAAAAGTCTTTTTAGAGAAAAAAAATGGACAGATTGACTACCTGAACGGAACATCTGCTCTGCTTTCAGGGCCCATGGTCACGCATACTGAGATGGGTACAGTAGTTCTTGGCCCTCATAGGCTGTTGCGCCACTGATTTAAGTAAAGTTTAATAATAATATAACATTTATATATATATTCTCTTTTACTAGATATATCTTATTTTATTTTTAAAGATAGAACAAATACATAGACCATGGTTCGGCCACTTTATAGCTGTGGTGTGCCAAACCAAAATACCAAAATAATTCAGTGAGCCACACAGTAGGAAATATTCGAAACAATTCGCTTCTAACGGCAATGCACCAGAGTTGAGGAATAGAGGACTAAGATACAGATTTTGAGTTTTATTACATATTAATTATGTATCATTTAAAAATATTTATTAACATAAAAATAAACAACATAAAATATAACTGTTCCTTCACCATAAATAAAAAATTAAAATTGTACATGTATTATGTCTTTTAAGAATATTTATTAAAATAAGAAATAAACATAAAGTATAAGTACTCCCGCAACATAGAGGAATAAAAAATTAAAATTTTAATACGAACCATGTCCCTGCAAACCACTACTTAATATGGTAATATAGGAGGTATAACGTGTGACTTTCAGTTTGACATAATTCTGAATGTGTTCAGCTGTTAAACAACTTCTGAGTGATCTCAAAATATATTTCACATGAGAAAAAAATTTGTTGAACCAAAAGAAGAATGAAGAGCACATGCAAATTTCTTAAAACAATTAAATCACTCCAGCAATGACATACAGCAAATTAAAATAGCTGTAGAATGATTGATAGAGTTATGTTCCAGAAATTTTCCTAATTCAATAAATTTTGCTGTCACTTACAGTGATACTTCATTTTACAAGTATTACACAATCGTTTTGATTTGAATAGGATATTTAACGCTAAGAATAAGTCACATTTACTCGGAGGATGTATTTTCAATTCTTACTTTAAGTTCACTTTCTCCCTATATATACAACTAGCTGTTACCCGCCCGCTTCGCTGGGTATTTCATGATGTTTTATAAATTTTTACTGCTTATATATATGTATAAATTATTGATATCTAAGTCCTAGCATTAAGAATTTGATTGTATTGAAAAATATATTTAGACCTGTAACTGTCACCTCTTGATAAATAAAAAGGGCAGAACTCATGTAATTTGTATTTTCTAAAAATCTCTAAAATTGAAGTATAGAATGATGTTTGCTCTTTCGTAACCCAAAAACCAAGTGGATTCCCGCAAAACCAATTTTCGCGATGGATCTCTACTCCGTAAATTGAACATGCAAGCCAAATTTCAAGTCTAAATCAAACAGAAAAAAACAAAAGTTTTACTATCAATATCCCCGTAATCCCGTGTTGAGAGCCGTTTTCCAAAATAACCTCTCTTAGCGGATTTCAATTCAACAAAAGAAAAATGCAAACCAAATTTCATTATTATAGTTCTTGTAGCTCGAAAAAAGGATTTTTTTGTCAATACGTCCCAGTAACCCCTGCACCCCTCCGCAGAACTTGATTTACTTAAAATACATTCTTAGTGCATCCCTATTCAACAAAAGAAACATGCTTAAAAATTTTCAAGTATATGGGTCTAAAAATTAAAAACAGGAATATTTTTCTGTAACTCCTCTTGACCCCTTGCAACCATCCTTAGGGGTCAATTTTCGTTTTAATCTTTGTTAGAGGAATTATATTCCATGAAAGGAACATGCCTACCAATTTTCAAGCAGGATGATCAAATAGTTTAAAAATGGAAATATTTATCGATTACGCCTCTTAATCTCCCGAAATTAAACTTGGTAGTTGATATTCGCAAAACCCATTTTGTAGCGGTTCTCTACGAAAGGAATCTGCTTATCAAATTTCAAGACTGTACGTCTAATAGTTTAAAAATGGGGATAATTATCTATAACGCCACTTGAGCCCCGCAACGCCACTTCGGTGTCTGTTTTCACAAAACCCATTTTGTAGGGGAATTGCACTCTATGAAAGGAATCTGCTTAGCAAAATTTGTGCGTCCAATAAATTAAAAATGCAAAAAAAAAAATTATCAATAACGCCCTTGAACCCCCGCAACGCCACCTAGGGGTCTATTTTCACAAAACACATTTTGTAGTGTATCTCTATCCTATGAGAGGAATCTGCTCACCAAATTTCAAGACTGTGCGTCTAATAGTTTAAAAATAGAAATAATTACTTATATATGCCCTTAACCCTCCGCAACACCCCTTGGGGGTCAATTTTCCCCAAACCCGTTTTGTAACGGATATGTACTCCATGAAAGAAACATTCCTACCAATTTTCAAACAGGTAGGTCAATTAGTTTAAAAACGAAAATATTTATCTATTACGCCACTTAATCCCCCCGTAACGCCACTTAGAGGTCTGTTTTCCCAAAACCTTCTTATAGCTGATCTCTACTCTATGAAAGAAATCTTTTTTTCAAATATAAAGACTGTGCGTCTAATAGTTTAAAAATGGAAATAATTATCTATAACGCCCCTTAAGTCCCGCAACGCCACTTGGGGCAATTTTCACGAAACCCATTTTGTAGCGTATCTCTACCCTATGAGAGGAATCTGCTTACTAAGTTTCAAGACTGTACGTCTAATAGTTAAAAAATCGGAATTTATAACGCCCCTTAAACCCCCACCCCCGCAACACCCCTTGGGGTCAATTTTTAAAAACCCATTTTGTAGCGGATATTTACTCCATGAAAGAAACTTACCTACCAATTTTCAAGCAGGTAGGTGAAGTAGTTTAAAAACGGATATATTTATCTATTACGCCCCTTAATCCCCCGCAACGCCACTTAGAAGTCTGTTTTCACAAAACCCGTTTTGTAACTGATCATTATTCTACGAAAGGAATCTATTTATCAAATTTAAAGACAGTGCGTCAAATAGTTTAAAAATGAAAATAATTATCTATAACGCCCCCTAAGCCCCTGCAACGCCACTTGGGGGACGATTTTCACCAAACTCATTTTGTAGCGGATCTCTACTGTATGAGAGGAATCTGCTAACCCAATTTCAAAACTGTACATTGAGTAGTGTTTATCGATAGCTCTAACACGTAAGTGGACTCAAGAGTCTCTAGCACATATTGTTCATGACACACAATCACACGACACAGTTTTCTTGAGGACTAGCGTTTATTAATTACTCATAACTTCTGTACATTTACATTGGAGTTGCAGGGCATGCGCAGTTCAGGCAGCGCAATTGGGATTGCGCAGACACAGTTTATACATACATTACTACAGACACAACAACACACTCTACTCTTTTAATTACACAGATAGCGCTTCGTATGCCGTGAACTGACATACCGCCCCACATTGCACTGGTTACACCATGCAATCACTGTATTAATAATTTACACAAAATATATCTAAATTGTTCATCACTTAAATTCCACAAAAGACACTTAAAGAAATGCACTACATTGAAAATAAAATAATAAAAAAAAACAATTCACTTGAATTGATTAAAACACACAAAAAAATAAATTTTATCAACAGTATTTAATCATTTGGCATTGGCAAAACACAAACTTTAGATATGGCTCTTTTACAAGTACTAAATTGAGTTTTCACTTTAACTACACGAATTTTGTTATCGACTCCTAAATAAACTTGAATAATTCTTCCTAATAACCACTTGTATGGTGGCAAATTCTCTTCAATTAAGAGTACTAAATCTCCAACTTTAACATCATTTTTTTCGAACATCCTTTGCGTTGGCTTTTGTTTTTTATGAAGAAAGGACCACAAAAGTCGACACC
Organism: Trichonephila clavata; assembly: GCA_019973975.1. Lineage (NCBI taxonomy): Eukaryota > Metazoa > Arthropoda > Arachnida > Araneae > Nephilidae > Trichonephila > Trichonephila clavata. The sequence goes on from BMAO01026135.1 coordinate 36,061, forward strand.
CGAGCAGTTAAAAGGGTAGTCAGTGGTAACCCTTTCCTTAGGCAGATTGCCCATTATTTGAGATGTTATAACAGGTTTACATTTAAAACAGATTATACATTTATGAACAATTTTTCTACAAAGATTGCGACCATTGAGAGGCCAAAATTTTTCGCGAACATAATTCAAAAGTGAAAAAGCACCAACATGAAAGTATTTGTTATGCAAATATTCAATTATCATACATGACAGTTTATGGATTTTAGGCAAAATAATTTGATGTTTTTGATTAAAAGGAAAATTTGTATTACCTAATCGGCCACCCACTCTAAGCACTCCATCTGAATCCAAAAATGGATTGAGACTTTTCAACTTACTTTTTGGCAAGATAGGTTTTTGTTTTTCTATACATTTTATTTCTACTGAAAATTCTTGCCTTTGTACACTTTTTATTAAGAAGATCTCTGCTTTCTCCAATTCATCTACTGTTAGTGGGCCACTGGCTTTGACCTTCCTCCTCAGGTTGTATATGAACCTAAAAATATAACTTAAGATACGCAAAATGGTTAAATAGTTATTACTAAGGTTACACAAATTGTTCACAAAGTCATTCACACAAATGTAAAAAAGTGGCACTTCATTCTCAAGTTTTTCACGGACACTGTTCTTCAGTTCTGAATTGTACGCATCGTTGTTTTCACTAATGTTCACAGGTTTGTTCGGATAATCACTGCCAGATAGAAACTCTGGACCGTTCCACCACATTTCTTGGTTCAGAAGTTTGTCAGGATCTACTCCACGAGAAATCAAATCTGCAGGATTCTGGTTGGATGGCACATGTTTCCATTGCCGTACAGGGAACAATTCTTGAAGCTTAGCAATTCTATTCTGCACAAATGTTTTAAGGTCCATCGGTTCTTTTTGTAGCCAAGACAACACTATCATTGAATCAGTCCACAGATAAACTTTAACTGATTCCAGCTTCAAGGCATCAATCACTCTTTTCACAAGTTTGGACAAAAGGACAGCGGCGCACAGTTCCAATCTTGGAATAGTTAGACTCTTAATTGGTGAAACTCTCGATTTGCTAGTAATTAATCTCACTAAAGTCACTCCCGAATTATTTTTTGATTTGCAATACACTGCAGCTCCATAGCAACGCTCTGACGCATCAGAAAACCCATGAATCTCTATAGATGAAGGATTCTCAATCACTACACGTCTTTGGATATTGATGTTATTTAGGCTCTCTAGCCCAATTAACAACTGGTGCCATTCATCATACACTTTCTTTGGGAGTGGATCTTTCCAGTCAATACTAAGTCTCCAAAGCCTCTGCATAAACATCTTGGCGTTGGACACCACGGGTCCCACAAGACCCAAAGGATCAAACAGTCTCGCAATAGTTGACAAAACGCTTCTCTTGGTATACGAATCACTAAGTATCACGTCAATTTTAAACGAAAAAGTGTCTCTTCCTGGGTCCCAGGACACACCTAAGGTTTTGGTCTCATTTGGTCTAGAAAAATCGTAGATTCCATTTATACTCTGCGAAAGTTCAGGATGATTTCCCCTGATTTTATGCAATTCCATGCCTGCACTTTTCAAAATTTCAATTAACTGATATCGTAGCTCCTTAGCCTTTTCTAAGGTGTCCGCCCCGCATAACGCATCGTCCATGTAGAAATTGCTTCGAAGGACTGGTGCTGCTATCGGGAATTTATTTTCTTCATCATAGGACAATTGTTTCAATGTTCGTTGCGCTAAGTATGGGCACTGGTCGTCCCGTACGTGACTGTTTGAAGCTCATATGTTTTTACTCGGTCGTGTTTATTGTCCTTCCACAATATTTGTTGCAGACATCGTTGTTCGGAATCAATTAGGATCATTCGATACATTTTTTTAATGTCCGCAGTCAGTGCATATCTGTAAGTACGGAATCTAATCATCTGGGCATATAAGTCATCTTGGATGACTCCTCCATTATACTGAATATCATTCAGTGATAATCCATTATCTGTAGGACTAGACGCATTGTAGACCACTCTCACCTTAGTAGTACTTTTTTCGGGTCTATAGACGCCATGATGAGGTAAGAAATAGTTCATATTCGAATTATTTTCTTCTACCTTCACTTCTTTCATATGTCCCAATTGTTCATATTCTTGCATGAATTCTCTATACAATTTTAGATATTGTGGATCCCTTTCCAATCTAAGCCACAATGCATTTAATCGTTTGAGAGCAATGCCCCTGGAATTCCCTAAACAATTTGGATCACCCTTAAGGGGCATTTTAACTATGTACCGTCCCTCCTCGTCTCTAGAATGTGTTTTCATAAAGTGTTCCTCACATAAACTAGCCTCATTACTTTTTGTTTGCACTATCTCCACATTTTCTACTTCCCAAAATTTTTGCAACGTTTTATTTAAATCCTCGTCCTTAACTAAACCGCAATGAACTTTAGTTTCATTAAATGAATCTACATTACCACTTACAACGTAACCAAAAACCGTGTTTTGTAAAATTAGATCTGAATTTTTTATCTTAAATTTTTCCGGTCTCAATAGTTCAAAAAATATTTCTGCACCTAACAACATGTCTATTTTATCTGGAATATTAAAACGTTCATCAGCTAACTCCACTATATCTGAAAAATTAACACTAGTATTAAACGTATTACTTGGAATAAAATCTGTGATTTTCTTAACTACTAACATATTTAAATCCTTCACGAATGTATTATTTTTATTTGAAATTGTCGTTTTAACGCAACCGTTAACAATCATAGATGCATCATTTAAACATGAGATCAAAGTATTAATCTTTTCACTTTTCAGTTGTAATTTATTGGCGCACTCCTTAGTTATAAGACAAACCATACTACCTCCATCTAACAAACACCTACATTCATGCCAATTCGAATATTTATCCTTAATTAATACGCGAGCTGTGCTCAGTAAGCATCTTTTAATTTTGTTATGACTAAATGTAGTCGCCACGATTTCTTGCTTGTTTATATTTGAATTAGGAACGAACGGAGGGGCAGAAGAATTAAAAGATATCGTTTGCGATCTCTCTTCAAGGACCGAAGGAGGCCCGATTTGGGGAGTTGGGATACTTTTTATTTCTCTTTGAAAATGAAGCAATTTATTATGCGGCTTCTTACAAATTATGCAATTTCTAGAGCGACACTGTTTTACACAACATTCTGGGGATAGACATTTAAAGCACATTTTATTGTTTTTAACAAAATCTACTCTTTCATTTATCGAAAAACCTTTAAACTGAGGGCAAAATTGCAAAGCATGTGCTTCATTTTTACACAACACACATTTTTCACTCTTTATTTCAGAAAAAAATACGCTCGAACCTCCTCTCTGACTTCGCGAGCTGTTATATCTCTGATGTTTATTGAACTCAAATCGTTTATTTTCATTTCCAGTGAAGGACCTGGAAAATGTATTAGACTCGCTTTTAAATTTACCTTTAGAAGATAAATAAATATCACATTCTCGCCCTAACTCGTGGGGTTTAAAAAATGTTTCTCCTTGTTTTACATTAAATGAGTCACTAATTCTCTGTCAAGAGTGCTCATCATTTTATCCGCAACAATTAATTCACATACTGACTTAAATTCATTAACATTTCGTAACTGACAGTAATACTCAAATGTTGCACTTAACCTAGACGCAAATTGAACATAACTCTCTGAATTTAATTTTTGAGTTTTACGAAAATTATTATAGCATTCTTGCGGTGTAGGCTGAAATTCTTTCAAAACTAAATTTTTTAGTTTTTCATAACTGCGCAATTCTTCCTCTGACACATAAATCATTAAGTTATTCGCTCTCTCTCCTAAGATATTTAAAAGAATTTCCGATTTCCATTCTTCGGGAACCTCTTTCGTTTTGAATGCTTTCTCTAATGACTGAAAAAATAAATTATATGACTCAACACGCGAGGGTACAGAGATAGTTAATGTTTTTACACTTTTTATTAACGTTTCGATACTAATATTGTTACATGTTTCGGTGGCGCTCACTGTTGAAAGTGAAGAATCATGTGTGTTAAATCTTTCCGAATATTAGCAAGCTCTAATTGCTTCTCTAACTGTGCTAACTTAATTTTCTCTAACTCTAAATTTGCTTCACTCGCAGATTTTTTAATTCTCGTTTCTTCAACGGCATAGTCAATAACAGTTTTAACTAATTCTGTGTCTGTATTATACACTTCACTACTTTCAATTAAAATTTTCAAATCAAGAACTTTTGCATTATCTGGCACAATTAGTTTTAATTCCTCCGCGACAAGTTTTAACTCGTCTTTCTTCAACTTAGCAATTAAAGACATAATTAAATAATTAAAATTCTCACAAAAATTCAAAGAACATTGCTCTCACCTCACATCACTGGCTGCCGAACTTGGCTGTTTACACAAATCACTGTTTGCCGCACTTGGCTTTTCATTATTTTTTTTTTAATCCATAGGTTAATCCATTAGTTTTACTCTGGCCTCATAGGACCAATGTTTAATTCGATAGCTCTAACACGTAAGTGGACTCAAGAGTCTCTAACACATATTGTTCATGACACACAATCACGACACAGTTTTCTTGTGGACTAGCGTTTATTAATTACTCATAACTTCTGTACATTTACATTGGAGTTGCAGGGCATGCGCAGTTCAGGCAGCGCAATTGGGATTGCGCAGACACAGTTTATACATACATTACTACAGACACAACAACACACTCTACTCTTTTAATTACACAGATAGCGCTTCGTATGCGTGAACTGACAAGTAGTTTA
>BMAO01026136.1:0-28178 GCA_019973975.1 Trichonephila clavata
CAGCAAGAAAGGAAACACGATACTGGTGAAATGATTACGGACTCGTTTTGTGCTTAAAAAAGTGTTCCAGTTATACCACACAAAACTTAATTACTGAACTACTAATGCGTTTTCATTGTTAATTATTTTTTTTTATTTTCAGAAATAATGCTTAACTAAAAACGAACTATATCACTTCGCCTTTGTGGCAACCACCTCAAGCAAATGTGCACTCGCTACAAATCATTAAAAATTTTTATTGTGTAATTCAAAATATCACTATTTAATTACTAAGTATTTTTTTTTTTATTTTGTACAAAACATTTGATTACTGTCACAAAAAATTTGACAATTTATGAACGCAAATCATCAAAGTAACTTTAAAGTTGTTTTAAAGAAATGTTAATAAAAATGAAAAGTTAATGAATCAAACAAAGAATTTCATTTAATTAAATAATGATTTATGCGAATAATTTCGGTAGTATGAATTTTACATTTAACAAAGAAAAAAATACATTATTTTTTCTGGTGCTTTAGAATAAAGTTCCTTATTCTATATTTCAAAATGGTAGAATTCCATGAGATTTTTTACATTCATTATGTAGATTCTTCTACAGATCGTTTCTGAACTCTGTCTTTATAGAATGTTTAGTGAATTGGAAAATCTTTAAATGAAATAAAATCATTGATTTCGGTCCAGTTTCTAACGAGAACTGAAAATAAAACTTGAATAATTCCTAAAGGTAAAACAATTAAAATTTCCAATTATCTCTGTTTGTGTGGTCTGAGGCACAGAGATAAAAATGATAAAACAAAAGAATGAAAATTAGTTTAGGTATTGCTGAGCATATGTAAATAAAGTATGCTGATTTAAGATTATTGATCAGTAAAGGAAACAGAAATAAAATAATAAAAATAATTTGCTGCATCAAATTAATCAGATAATACTTAGAGGTTTACGTTTTTTTTAAAAATAAAAACCGTAATGTATTTACATTTAAAAAACTAGAAGTATTTTTGGAGCCTCAGGTGTCTAATTGGTTAACAGAAATCCAAAAAAAAAAAAAAAAAAATAAGGGTTTAGCTGAATTCTGGGGAAAATAAACAAAGCTATCTAACTAAATCTTGAAATAAAGTTAATATGCATGTAATACATTTGTATTCAAAATTTCCCCTTTCGCATGGGAAAGATATGAACGATGTTGCAGCATCTAAGTAGTCACATTCCATATTTGTCGGAGTAACAGACTACGTTGGAATTCCTCAACAATTGGCAAACTATTATCTTGTTTAATTTTTCTGACTAATTATTAGATTTGGAAAAAAATATCAAGAGAGAGAGAGTGTGTTTTCTTATTATTTTCGCTTAATATTACCCAAATTACAAGTGTTTTAGTAAGAGTAAATGTGCCTTTCAGCATGTAGTTAATGGATTTAAAACGTGATTTACTCAAGGGAAAAATTTGAAATGTAATTTTTTTTGTGAATTTTTGTGAAACATCAAAAGTTTTTGACGCACTCTGTTTAGATATCACTGTAATATTAAGAAATTTACAATTATTTATGTATAAATATAGCAGAACCTTCTTTCAAGCCATTTTCATGTACTGACTAAGATAAAGTGCTCTATTATTTGTAAAAAAATAAATATATCTTACCTTTGTGCTCATTTGGAAAAGAAATAATAATGTAACTAATAAATTCCATAAATAGACAGTTTGTTCATAAATAACTTGTTCAAATTAATCTACTTTTATTTAATTTATTGATAAATTTTCAGCAATTTTTCTCATTTAAATATTAATATGTTTTACATCTTATTGCCAGCTTTGATGAATCATAAATTATTCAATAAGCAGAAAGAATTCCTATCTAGGGAATTATGCTTTATTTTCTGTACACATTCACTCTTCCAATTAATAAATTATACACAGTTGTTTTCATATCTATTTATAAAAACAGCATTGAGAGGGATTCCCAGATTTTCCAGAGTCTAACCAGTCCACACCAGATTTTCAGCAGTCTAATGAATCACCCCCATGTGACTTCCATTTCACCACCAGAGGAAAGCCGTACAAGTACTTTGTCTGGCGGCACCGTCTAGCAGTTATGACATTAATAAAATCTAATTAATTAACTGCAGTTGTAACTGGTTACAACTTTTAGTGTTTTTGATATTGTTTTTGCTAAATAAATCTGTAAGCATAAAAAAAATCTTCATATTTCCGTTTTAAACAAACAATATCCTACGTAGCCGAATATCTTACATGCGTTTCAATTCAATTAACGGAGATTTTCACAGAAAAATGTATAAGTAAGATGGAAAGTAATATTGCACCTAAAACGTTTAAGATTTAAACATATCATGCTATTCTCAAATGAAAGTTCTCAACTTAATTTAAAATGGCGATTTCCACCTATACCCTAATGGTACACAGGAACATCCCCTGGCCCTCTGCTGGAAATGAAATGTGAGCGTAACTTCCAGATTGCTCTGGAAAAATAGCTACCTGAATTGTCTTTCCTATGATAGTGGCAGAAAATACCACCCCACTTGTAAAAAAATGCTGTGACCATCATACCCTGGACCCTGGGATGCATCGGGTTTTCTAAGAGGGACTTAAGAATCGATATATTATAGAACTTTTGGTGGTCAACAACGTTCTGCAAAACTGATTTGACATCTGTCAGATATTTCGAGGATAAGAAACAACAACACATATCCTGCAGCAAACAATATATGAAAGGAGAGTTATTTCAGGAACAACTTAGAATTTGTAAGTTTAAATGCTAAATTAGTGTGTCATTAACGGTATTAAAATATTTAAAAATGCATAAAACTAAAAATATCAATGAGTATAATTTTAAATTAGTTATTTAAATGCCTTAGTTATTAACTGCAAGAAATTTGTATCTGTATTTCGAAAGTTATTAAAGCACTACCTAATTGCTTATTACGAAGATTTAGGCCTTATCATATCATTTGTATCAAGACAGAATCACGGAGAAAGGTGTAAATATTTCACAGGAAACTTAGAAAATGTTACATGCACCATAAATATATGTTTCTTTATTATGTGTCCATGTGCAAAAAGATCACAACATCGAATTCTTGAAAGTTTTAGATGATTGAGTGCCAAATTGTAGATTTATATAGTTTGAGGCTAGACTAAGTCTATCGGCAAGGGTGCTTATAATGTCTAGCCATGGCAAGGAGCGCGGATATCTGAACTTGCACTTCGCTCTTCACGGAACATTTTGAAGACTCACTTAACATTAAAATATTCCATAGAAAAGAGAAAATGGGATTAAAGTAGAAACTTACCCCTGAGAACCAAAACACGTTTGATGTATAGAGAAAGAGAGCGGGAATTTTCTGTGAAAATAATATTTTTCATCCCTAGTTTTACTGACGCAATTTATTTTGTCAGCAGTGTTTTCCCACAGAAGGCAAATTTGATCGAATTGAAAACCGATTGATATGTTGTCAGAGAAAACAGTCTTTCTATTTCCCTTTTTAGAGAAACATTTTCTATAGATACAAACTATGGTAGATGCTTATTTGTATTTTAAATAAACTAATGCTTATTATGAAATTCTATTTCCTTTCCAATTCGTATTTATACGTACGAGAAAATAACTTAAACTATTAAGCGTATAAGCTATGATTACATGTTCTTAATTCCAATTCATTTATAGTTACATTAATATATAATCATTAATCAAATGCTAAATTGCTATAAATCAACCTTAAAGTTGAGTAATATATGATACATAAAAATACTACAGTAGAGTGATCGTAGAAAAATGTCAAAACAAATAGCCTAATAAAAAGAATGTAAAACAAATCGTAGGTAAAACATGATGCTATAAAAATACTCCATACATAGGGGTTGATGCACATTAAATCTGTCATGTTTTAAAATTCTCATGTCAGTGTGGCTTGGATATAGTACCGAATCAGAAGCCTCACCAACTGAATATGGAACAATATCCAAAGATGGGTGGTCAAAAGTCCTCGTGTAGTTTCAAAATGCAATGTTTATAAACAAATAATCAATCTTACATAGTAAAATAAATGTAAACTAACAGAAGTATAATCCTGGCAAATGACATGCATATACCTACCTATCTTTGTCATATGGAATTACTCGAGTCATATTTTTACCACGCATTTTTCTAGTACAATAGTAATTCAGCTATATAGGAGCTATGAGTTTTGTCCATATAACCTATTTATCATAATCCTTTTCATGTTGTATAAGATACATACACAACATCTTTGTCTATATCTTCCGAAAATGAATAGTCTCTCTCTCTTTCTCTCTCTCTATATATAAAAGAGGTAACCAACTCACTCACTCACACGATATCTCCAGAACTATTAGACCTACAGACTTGAAATTTGGTAGTGTTGTTCCTTACATATAGTAGAGATCCTCTATAAGATAGGATTTAGCAAAAATCGACTCCCAAGTAGCGTTGCGAGGGCAAAAGGCACATTACAGAAAAATATTCCTGTTTTCGGGTTATTAGACCTAATTATTTGATATTTTGTAGGCACGTTCCTTTCATCAAGTGTACGCGTGCTAGAAAAACGGTTTTGCGAAAAGCTATCCACAAGGGTGTTACGAGGGCTTTAAGGGAGTTATAGATAAATATTCCAGTTTTGTAATTTTTCTACCTACAAACTTGAAACTTGATAGGCATGTTCCTTTAACAGAGTAGAGGTCAGCTATAAATGGGATTTTACAAAAATCAACCGATAAGAGGCAATGCAAGGATTTAAGGCGCATTATACAAACATACGTTTTTGATTTATTAGAAATACAAACTTGAAATTTGGAAGGGAGGTTCTTTTCATTCCTTAAAGAACGACTTTTGCAGAAATCGATTCTCAAATGTAGTTACAAAGGCTTAAAAAAAGGTTAAAAGTAAGTTATAGGTTAAAAAGAATTCCTGTTTTTGCATTGTTATATTCGCATACCTGAAGTTTGGTAAGCCTGTTACTTTTGAATGACAACGCTACGAACGGATTTTACAAAAATCGATTTCTATGGGGAAGGAGCAAGGATTTACTGGGGCTTATAGGTAAAACAAATTGCCGTTCTCTATCTACTAAACCTAAATTAATTAAATTTGGTTATGCTTGTTTTTTTTTATTATTATTGAACTGGAATCTGTTGGAAATTGGCCTTTCGTAAATTGACTCTCAAAGGGGTTTACGGAGCTTTGGGATAAAATATTTCTGTTTTTAATTATAAGATTTATACTTTGAATTTACCATGTATCAGGTCTGCAATGGTAAAACATATATCTGCACCCCATTAGAAATAATAAAAACTTTAAATTTGGCCAGTATATTTATTTTATTGAGTAAAGATCCACTAAAAATTGTTTTGTGGAAATCCATTTTGGGGGCGGGGATTATGCAAGCCTAGAAGATATAATTCTGCTTCCATATTCAGAAATAAAAACTTGCCTTTTCTGAATCAAGAAGTGAGAGTTTTAAGAATGTTTTTCTGTATGTTTGAACAACTAAACGGTATATATTTGTACAACATCATAAAATGGCCAGCAAAGCGGGTGAATAATGACTAGTATATATATATAAAAAAAATAATATATATATATATATATTTATTATAATATATATACAGGGTGCAGGGTGTCCAGCCTTAATGTGACCCAATAGCTAATTCCCGAACCGTTCAGTTTAGATATGCACTTCCAATTTGAAAAAATGTTTTAAAACAGGTAAAGAATGTTTTTACGTGCCTTTCGAATTAAAAAACCCATTTACAAAAATATTACAAAATTTAATTTTTATACGGTCTCCAGGTCCTATCCCTTCTATTTAGGAAAAGATGCAGTACACAAAAACAAAGTAAACACAAAAAGTTTCATTTTATTACGATAAAAACTGTCTGAGTTATGGAACTTTAAAAATCATACATTTTATCCATTTCTCATCAATTTTAAAATGCTAATAAGGGGCCGTCTCCAAAGTGAAATTAGTTGGAACTCTGCCAGGAAACTTTTGAGCTTGCACGTCACTCTTATGTTATTCGTTTTTAAATTTAAAAGCATCGTTATTAATACAATGATTGAGTACTTAAAAAATAAAATTTATTTGTGTACGTGTAAAATATAGAAGAAATAAAATATTTTGGACGAAGAAAACATTTCAAAAGCAGTTCCAAAAAAATAGTGTTATGTGCTGCGGCTTCAGTTTGATTCTGCGTTTTTGCTGATCATTACAAACGTTAAAAATCTGTTGTGCAGTCGCTTGCAGTTGCATACAGTCGTATTCTAATATTACGAATTCTAGTACGGGATAACGAAATGTATACAAATGAAAAATACTGCGAAATGGTACTGTTTTATGGACAGTGAAATCGAAATAAGAGAGAGGTGGCAAGACTTTATGTCATTAAATTTCCCACTCGAAGACATCCATCTTATTTTCCAATTGCCCGAGGGGTTTGTCATATACATATTCCCTTGTCTCGCACCACACCTGGTGCCTTCAAAATTATTTAGGTTAATTTGGTCGTCCAGATATAATAAAGCCGCTGATTCATGGCTGGCGCATCATTTCACATTATGCTACAATTTGAACGGCAAGTCCTGTATTATTTTGCTGCTATTTGTTAAAACAAGCTGTTTTAATCTTTTCGGTACAAGTTGCATGTCTTTGATTTAATTTTTATTGTTTGCTACACAGCAATACAAATTGTCAATCTATGAGTTTACTACAATGTTTAAAAAATATGTTTTTCTCTTGCTCTTTCTGTAGATAGTGAATTACTGTTCTCTAAAGTCAATTTATATACTACCCCCTTTTTGAGCAACTCGGATGCTTCAAATTTATGTAGGCATAACTCGGTAAGTTTTTATCGTAATAAAATGAAACTTTTTCTGTTTACTTTGTGTTTGTGTACTGCATCTTTTCCTAAATATGAGTGATAGGACCTGGGAACCGTATAAAATTTAATTTTTGTAATTTTTTTGTAAATGGGTTTTTGGTTGGAAAAGCACGTAGAAACATTCTTTATCTTTTTTAAAACATTTTTCAAACTGAAGTGCATATCTAAACCTAACGGTTCTGGAATTAGCTATTGAGTCACATTAAGGCTGGATGCCCTGTATATATACATGATTATGAAATACCCACCAAAGCGGGCGGGTAATGGCTAGAGTAAACATATAAACTTAGACAAAATATTGATTACAGAAAAGAAAGGTAGAATATGAAGATTTCAACAATTATAACTTTAAATAAAAGTAACATACAGCTAGAAAACTATTTTTTTCAAATTCTTTAACTCAGAAATCAAGCCAGTCGTTATTTGAAGACCGAATATTCAGGAGAATATTCATTGTTCATTAATGCAGTGGTAGATGGTACAGATGAGACACAAGGGAGTGTTCGGAATTCTCATTCGATTGAGGTGATGCCAAAGCAATCAGTTGCGGTCGTTAGTCTGAATGCCTTACTGTGTTTCCAGAGCTCTATTCCCCAATGGAAGTAATTTGAAAACTTCGAAAGGCGATTAGAAAAGGAAGTAACATTCGTCACATCGTCATCAAAGTAATCAAAAATTAGACAGTGCGTTGGAACTTAAAGAATTATTAGAAATACAGGTCACATAACTTCATGATGAAATCGAGACCACCTATAACTTGGTTTATTTCGGTGTTTAAATTTACCTTGTAGCATATTCGCATAATAAGAAATTGCTGGTCAGTTTGCAAAATATGAACATTTTATACAAAATTGATTTCCTCTCACTTAAAGTGTTAGACTACTTACCAAACTTAAATTGGGAAAATGCGTATAAGAGAGTATTGTTTGATGTTTAATGTCACTTGAATTAAAATAAACATATACAATTTTTCTTGAACATAAATTATAAATAAAGATTATTCAAATATAATATTTTGGTAAAATAGGAAGAATATTTTCAAGCATTCACATTTAAACACATTCTATCTTAATGAAAAATGCTTCTACTATAATAATAATAATTTGCTTACATATAATTAAAACTTTTGAACAGAACCTGATGTACGAATTTTGAAAAAAATACAATTTTGAAGTCTCAATTTATCCGTGTTTTAATATATATTAAAAGTAAAGGACAATGTTAATTATTTAATTTAATAGTAATTTTGAAAGTAATGGGACTTTCCAAAAATCCTAGATTAGGCTCAGTATAGATCAAAGCTATATATAAGTAGAATATTGTTATAGAAGCATTTTTGGTAAAAAGTAGTATGTTTTCAGTATATTTTTTTCCTACATTTTTTACCAAAAATTGCATTTAGATAATAGTTTTTTGTAACAGTATTTTTGAAACAATTTGATACGTATAATGTAACGCAAGAAACAATAAATACAAAAAAAAATGAATTCATTTATATGATTTATACAAAATTGAGGATCTGTACTTAATCATTAGCGAATAGTTTAAAATCATGTGAAATATTTTTTTTAAATTTCCTTTATCAAATATGAATGTAATTATTTTTTCAGAAATAAGAACTTTATTCGACAAAAAATATGTTATTATTTTCATCTTCAAATCTAATATAATTGAGATTGTTTAATAAATTTTCTTTAATTACTTATTTTTATCTCTTTTTAAAACTGAAATATATTTTAGAGTTAGCGCATACATTCAACTCTAAAACAAATATCAATATCAGTTTAAAATAATTGTGAAGCATTATGCAATAGTAATAATAAGAAAGCTGTAATAATGCTCTTTTTCCAATGTCTTTTTAAAAAAAATTAATTATAGTTTTTATTTTGATGTTAGAGCAAAAAGGTGTGCCGTTCATTAAGAAATATTGTAGAATTTTTTTTTTATTTCTAGCAGCAGCACTTAATTTATACATAATGCGCTGGAGTGAAAACATTCTGCGCAAACGCACTAGGAGTAACAACAAATTAGGATGAATAAAACAAAGAATAAAAATAATAATAACAGAAAAATAAACATCATTATAGAAAATCAGATTGCCTTGAACAAAATAAATTTTGGAGAGGGATGAACCTTTAGTCTATGTCAGCGTTTCTCAAATTGTGGGGTGCGTCACCTTAGGGTGGTGTGATAAATCAACGAGAGGAGCGCGAACATATTGAACAGTCGTAAGCAAATAATTATTTGAAACAATTATTAATTTACTGAAAATAAACGAAACAAATAATTCGGACATAATAAAAAATAAAATACACATTTACACTGATATAATAAGTTTATAAATGTATCAGTACTGTGCACAATGTATTAAATAATTAATTTAACAATAATATTAGATCAAGTTTGGAAATTACCAGTGACCACATGCGCGATTGTCATTTATAAAATTATATACACAAATTAACACTTTTCTTAGTAATTTGTATGGTTTATAATTAACTTTAACTGCAAATAAAAAGTTGCATGATTTGCTTCCCAGTGCCACCGTTTTCCATGCAGGCACGCGTATGTGATGTATTGGGGGGGGAGAATAAAATAAGCTAATCCTCTGAAATAAGTAAATCATTCACAAGCACTGATCCTTTTATTGCATTCCAAAGTCTTCGGAATAATTTTATGGATAGCAATGCACAGAAAACATCATACTTCTGAAAGACGAAAACATACGTCTGGGGCAATTAATGGTTTCGGTGAGCGAGACGTTTATATACGCTGGTGGGACTTAAGATGTTAAAGTCGTATTCTAGCTTTAGCGCGTGAAAGTATAGAATTATTGAATTTAATATATTGTGTTTGTAAGAAAGGGGGCGGGGCGTGATGAAAATTTTTATTTAATAATGGGTCAAAAAAATTGAAAGTTTGAGAAGCACAGGCCTATGTAGATGACTCGCAAAACAATCATACTTGGTTATCAATCTAAAGGCAGCGTCTCGGGTGATTAAGTGTCTTCCTTCAAGACATCGCAAATGTGTTCATTTAAATTTAAAAAGTTTCATAAATAATTTACACGATATTTTTACTAATTCTGCTTATAAAAGAGAACGGAATTCCTTGTTTCAGCTTGAATTTTAGAAATGGAGTTAGAAAACATAACGACATGCTCAAAAGTTTCCTTTCTGACAAACATTTTTCTCAATAGCTGTTCTAATATTTCTACTTTACTATAAAACGGAGTTGTGTTTAATTCCAATATGTGTTATAATTTTTTTAAAAAAAGCAAAGAGAGTTATTATTTGTGAAAGCAAAGTTGCTTCCATTTTTAATTGTGCTTTCTAGAAGTTAAACTGGTGCAGTACAATAGCGACCATGGTAGGGAATTCATTCCCAGCATTATTTTTATTGAGTGACACAAATGTGTCGCTCAATAAAAAGGAGGAGTCAAGGAGTCATGACTCGATGCACTATGAGTATGTCGGCACACAATGTGCTCAAGATGGTGTCACGCCAAATTTGGAGAAATGGGTGTTAGCTTAGGTATCATCTTCGTCACTTCGCCTTGGTTCAAAATTGCTAAGCCTCTAGTCAATAGTCCCCACACCCTTTTAAAGTGCGATGTGAAGGTATCCGACTTTCATAAAATTGTGAATTTTGCCAAAAATGGACACATTTTCTTAGGATTTTGTTTTATAGGTCATCGTTTTAACTTTATAAAAATATCAATTTTATTATTTTCCGTTCACTAGAACAAAAACTACAAGTGTTTTAGTAAAAGCAGATGTCATTACATTGAGCAAGGTGTCATACTTTAAAAAGCGTTTTACCTGAAATGTGTGGTTTTTTTTTAAATGCTCCAACGGGGACAGCAATTGCTCAAAAAGTTTTTGTAAATATTTAACTGATTTTTTTTCTGTAAGTTCTGAATAATAGTAGACGTTTTAACCTTCATACTTATAAATCACTGGTTTATTATAAAATTTATAGTCCCTTTTGTTAATATACTCACTGTTATATTGAGCAATTTCATTTAATAACTAAGATAAAGTATAGTTTTTGTAAAGATTAAAATATCTCTTATCCTAAAAGTCATTTTAAAAATGATTAGCATAGCAACAAATCAGAAACGAAATTTGTTCATAAACTTTTGGTATAGAATGGATCCTGTTTATTTTATTTTTTTTTGTAAATGTTACCTTTTCCCCATTTTAGTAATAATAATTTCTTTTCATCTTAATTTCTGGATATTTTTTCTAAAAATGTACTAAGCAAATCTAAAAACCACAAAAAAAAACCCATATCGCCATTTTTTTAAAAAAAATGTTGTCGAAAGAAATCGGATACCTTAAAAATAAAAAAGTTATATGAAGGTCGTTTCAGAAAGTGAAGAACGTTTTGGTGTAGGTAAATAAAAACGAAACATATCGAGTCAAGATTTTATTTACGAAGACCGTATTACATTTTTTAGTGTAGTCCCCATAGCTCTCAAGGGATTTATCGTAACACAGAACCAACTTCTAATTTTAATTTTTTTACATTCAAATATTAGAGGCATGATGTCATTTCTTGTTCGAGGTTTTCATTATGTGTGAACAGTTTTCACTCATTTCTTTATTTTGGGGAATGAGGGAAAATCACTTGGTGTCAAGTCAGGGTTGTCAGGTTAATATTCAAAAGTTTTCTACTTAAGATGAGAAAATTCTATGCTATGTTATTGCTGATGCATGATACTGCACGTCGATTTCGACAAAACATTAATATGACAGTAATTAAAAATCTGTATCCAGGTATTGTGCAAAATGATGGAATAATTCCCAAGACGAACGAATGCTTGTGTTATGATTAGTGTTAAAGATGGTCTGGCAAAATAATAAAATGTACATCTTTTTTTTTACAAGGAAGTATTCACATTAAAAATATATAAAACACAATAAATAAGAATTCTTTAAACAAACAGGAGATACAGTATTTTTAATCCTACTTTAAGTACGAGTGCTCGTTAGAAAACATTTTATAATTCTTATGCCCAATGTGCGCTTTATATTCCATATTTTTTTGAAAAAGGGAGGATGGGGGATGTTATAGTGAAAAATGTTTTTCTTAACCGAATAAAAAAGAGCTTTCTCTCTCTTTTTTTATTTAAAAAGATTTTAAAGAATGTATTTAAAGCGTACTGGATTTTATATTTCTGTCAAATACAAATGCAGTATTTTATGTATTTTATTGAGATATTAAAATGAACGCCGGTTCTAATATTAACAATTCTTGTATAATATTTTCTTTTTAAAAATTGGCATACTCTTAGAGAATTCTAAAGCTATTTCTACTTGATATTATATGTATTTATAAAAATGCAGATATTTGCATAATTTTATATTACATGTTACAAAAACCAGATGAAAAATAAAATAATAGCAGCAGAAATATGTAAGGACAATGTACACTAACAATTGAAAATGCCTTAAAGGAATTTATTTTATCTTAAAAGCAAATCCACGTTTTTGTTCCGTTTACATTGTATATAAAATATTATTTGAGTACGTAGGAACAGGAGTATAAATAGAATTATGCCATCATATTTTGTGGGAATGCATGATGAAAACACCAGACAGAAAAATACATTCAATAACATTTACATTTCATTTTAAATTTATTTTTAAATTGTTTACGTAATCCAAACGAAAATATTTGTTTAGATAATTATTGAAAAACCGCAATTGTCATGCCGATACAAATTTAAATTGAGAATTGCCAATTCAATTTTGATGAAAGGTGGATCATAAATGATTCGTAAATTTAATGCGATGAACGAGCAATATGAGTTAATAACATTGCGTAAGAAAGGCATACACACATACCACATACATATATATTTATTTATCTCTTTATATATATATATATATATGAGTGTGTTTGTGTGTATTGAATCGATATTCAAGGGCAAAAATTCTCTTAAATCTAATAAGAGAGATAAGCAATAAATAGATATTGTATAAGGTGGTAGAGGTCAAAAATAAGTCAGTCATAGCAAGCTCTTACCCTTAGGAACTAAGGTGGTTGGGTTAAATACAGTTTTAAAGACAGTCAACCTTCCCCCATATTTGTTTATTCAACTAGACTGGAAAAAAACTGTACGGTTTATAATTAATCCCTTAACGCGATTCGCTTTCCAATGCCACCATTTTCCACGTAGTCTCAGAGTATGTGATGTATTGAGGGGGGAATAAATAAGGAAATCCTCTGAGATAAGTAAATCCTTTGCAATCACTGTCAAGGTCTTTTTTGCATTCCAAAGCCTTCGGTATAATTTTACGGATAGCAGTGCACAGAAAGGAACGTAATTCGGAAAAACGTATATATACGTCCTGAGCATTTAACATGCCAGATGAGCATTTAACACGCCAGTGGCACTTACGAAAAAGTGGTATTGCAGCTTTAGTGTTAGAGTATAGTATTATTAAATTCAATACATTATTATCTGTATGGAGAGAGGGGGCGATGAAAAATATGGTTGAATATTGGGTCACAAATATTGAAAGTTTGAGAAGCACTGATGTAAGAAAAATTGATAAAGTACTAACCCCATAATTATAGCTAAATGGCATAAAAACAAAAGGGGGAAATATTGGAAGTAAAAGACAAAGAAAAAAAATCAGTAAAAGACCAACAAAAACCAAAATTGTTAAAAAAATAATTATGTGTTGACCATATTTTGAATGTATGCATGGCTGACTAATAGCATACATATTTTATAAAATCAAATGACACTGAGAAAACATTACAATACTAGAAAATATTCAACAGAATAAATACACACAGCATATTTCTTACTCCAAGTTCATGTCAAAACCCTAATGCATATGCCGAACTTGAGATTATAATGAACAAACTGACATTGTGGGTATTTACGAAGTTCCTGACAGCAGCTAACCATATTTAAAGTTTTCTTCTTGGTAAAAGTTGTTTTCCCCGTTTGAAGACATAAGGATAAATTTCATGGCTGTTGTATCTTGCTTCAATGGACTAAATTCATGTGACGTCACGATCACGTGAAAACTATGTCACGTGACCACGTACTGTTTGTTTACTACAGTAGCTACGATTATTTCGTTCTTTTAGTTTTACATTATAATTTTTAAAATGTCTTATTTTGCTCAAATGGTTGATCGATCATTTAAAGAAACGGTTATTGTAGGAAATAAAATCATTTTTTTAAAATCTGACAAAAAAATCTGAGTGTTTTGAACTTGTACTTGTTATTTGTCTTATCTCGTACATAATTAGCTATGTGTTACTGTAACTAAGTTGTTTATTTGGATTTAATAGTTTAAATTTTCATTGTTAAAATTATTTCTGCTTGGTTATGTATATCCTGTTCTTATAGTTACATAATTAAAATTGATTTCAAGGCCAATTTTTGTTTTAAAAAATAGTTTATGTAACTTAGAAGCTTTTTCATTAATTTTTTCTGTTCAAGATAGTGTTGAAAGTTTTTGTAGATACTCTCAATTGGTATGTTTTATAAAAGTTAGTATGGATTCTGGTTTGAGATTTCTGGTTATATTTTTAAAAAATCTTGTGTTTTTTCCAAGTTTAGCGAGAAAAATAATTATTACAAATCAACAAGGAAACAGATTTTCAAATCCATACTAACCTTTTTCGCAGTAACCTATGAAACATAAATCCCTTAAAATGACTAAAAAATTTTAAAAATTAGGCATCTTATGAGTTTGAAAAGACTTAAATTCTTAATTTTTTTTTAAACAGTGAAATAATAGCTGGTCAAACTGACTTTTTGCTGTTATTGTCTCCAAAAAACATTTTTAAAAAAGGATACTTTTTAGCTTTAAAACAAAGTGACTTAAGCCAATTTTAAAAAAAAACACACACACCTTAATTACTGGAAATTATTTGTTATATGTCTGGTTGTACATTTTTTCTTGTTTGAAAAATTCTTATTTTTGAATACTATGGCCAAAATATATTCAATTAATTTTATGACCTGAAAAGTTTATGGAATGTCCAACACAATATAATCTTGTGATTCGCTGTTTTTATATATATATAAATATTATTCATCATTGAAATTGTACAGAAATATTTGTTTGGTTTGATAAATTTTGAATTTAATTGTGAATGGAAATTTTATGCGACTATTCATTTATATATATATATTGTATTGTATTTTTTCCATCTAATTTGCAATTCATTGTGCTGTAAAAATGAAATTCATTTTCACCAATGGATAAATATTATTAATCAAAAACTTTCATATTAACTCACTTTAATATGAGATGAACAATGGCTTAAAGTAAACTTTTTTAGGTTTAAATTGTATTTTGGAACCATCTATTGTTTATACATAAATCATTATTTTCTATTATTTTTATAAATTATATGTAATTCAATAAGAAAAATTTATTTAAAATTAAGGATAATTAAATTGAATTTCTTAAAAGTATTTCACTTTTTCTGATGGTACATTCCCTTAATATTGTACAATATAAAAGAAGTAGATCAACATGTTATAGGCACTTCATATAAAAAAAAGTATTTATTAAAAGTTTTAATGTACATTTTTAATATAGTACATATTTGCATTAATAATAACTTGTGATCCAAGTGTCGCATACCCATACACATGTTTTTTATTGCGTGATGTTATTTTTATAAAAGTTTTAATTTTTTTGTTTGATGCTTAATATAGCAACTGCTGAAGGTAACTTTTGATTATGCTGAAAGAGCTCTCAACACTTGCTACAGTAATTGCAACTTAAGAAAAAAGTATTAAAACAATTAATACATGTAGAAATAACTCCTTATATTTATTTTGAATGTATTGCAATATATCTTGTGTGTTATTTAAATCTCTTACATTCAAAGTCAAATTCTGTTGCTAACTGATTTCATCTACATTTTTGTTGTAAACTTAACAAATGTCTTAAAACTTTTTTCTAATTCATGTTTTTCGCAGGTTTTTAAATCAGAATTAATATTTGGTATATTTATATAAATCTATTCACGTAAAACTGTATCAATATTGCAGTGTTATAGAAGTAACATGTAAATTCCTCTACTGGTTTTTTTTATAATTTGCCAAGTTATGCACAATTCTATTTTTAGAGGTTTTTTTAAATTTTGTTTACAAATGATAAATTAACACAGGGTCATATTTACTTATTCTATTGAACTAAAAAAAATTTCCATTTATAGCTGTTCATATTATTTCATGGTTTCCACAAAGTGGGAGATTATTAAATGCTAAGAATTGAATGACAAGTCTTTAAAATATCAATTTGAGTCCTTACATTTACTTATTTATAAAAACTTTGCCATGTCCAATTTTTATTTTATTAGAATCATTTTAGATATCTTTATATGTATAAAGTATTTACATGTAATACATTGTAAAAATAAAATTCATTTTCATCAAACTGATCAACGATGAAATAAAGTATTAATTTGAATTTTAAGTGTAGGTAGGCAAACTTGACGTAAATGTAATATATTTTATAGACAATTGTTAATTTTCATCTCTAAATGCTGAAAAAAAATGAGAAAATTCATGCATGACATTTTTGATATATATAAATTCCCACCCGTGTGAAGAACGAGTATACCAGTTAATAGCATACTAGTACAAAGGAAAAAAAATTAAGAACTTTCTATAGTATTGATAAAGCAAACCACAAAATTACAGCATCATTTCAAATATCTTATACTGGTAAGCCACACTAATGTAAAATATGCAATTCATGAAGTTGTAAAAAAAATTTCATCAGAGGGTTAAATATATGAAATACTTCCCTATCAACTCTTAATATTTTATATACAAAATTATTTTAAAAAGCTTAACACTGTAAAACAGATACATCTATAAAATCCACAAATCATTAAGAAATATGCATAACTACGAGGGGCGAGCAGAAAAAAAGGTTACAAGTCGAATAAAAAATATTTATTTACAATAGACAGAAAATACAAAAAGGGAATTAAGAGGCATATTCACCTATCACATTTCATCATAATCACCAAGTCTATTTAGGCATTTATCATAGAGAATGCAGAACCTACTTGTTTAATCTGTCTAGGTAGAAATCAGGTCCTTGTCCATTGAGCCAGTCTCAGTACACTATCGCAGCACATCAGAAAATGATATACTGCGTGCTACCATATCTCAATCCCAGCTCTGACGAGATTTAAAGCTGAGTTACCCGTTGATCAATCTAAGTAGTTTCTTCAATTCGTGCCGTGGTGATTTCTGTCCTTGCAACATGTTGTCTGCTCATTGCAGATGCGGACACATTTCATTCATATCATGACTCGCACTTCCAAACAATAACAATTTCCAAAGAATCTTGCCATTTCAATCTGCATCGTCCTGCACCATCTGGGTGCTTTCACTATCTACCCGCAAACCAGGTAAACAATGCAATATACCAAGTAGCACGATCTGTCTCCACTTTTGCAGAAACCATCTTTGTTTTCTGTTGGAACATAAACCGTTGCAAATACCTGCTTACAAAATGTTGGAGTGCCTCCAGCAGGACAAGTGCATGTTGCACTTATAACCTTAAGTTTAAAAAAAAGTATTAAATATTAAAAAGAAATAAATTCTAAAATTAGATTGTAAATTTCTATGAGTTTTCGGTATTTACATATTAGTCTACTGGTTAATAAATGTTGAAAGATTTGTGCCAAAGTTAATTTTCAGCTTCATTTATGTTCAATTATTTTATCTAAAGACCATAATTTAAATAAATAAATTATATGAATAAAAATTTTAAATAAGTGAAAATTAACAGTTTTTTTTATATAAAAACACATCATAAAGTGCTTGATTTAAAAATACTATGCCTTATAAGAAAAATTAGTAACAATTTGGGAGAATCTTAAATGTAAACACAACATTTCTCCATATTGAATTTAAGTTTTAAATGAAAAAATTTACATTTCTTTATCAAAATGGTTTGGCATTTCTTGTCTTTACTTTTAATGTGTTGGAATCAAATTAGGATTTACTCATAAATAGCAATAACTATGTAATGACTAAAGCATAATAATGAATATTCATTAAAATAGAAAACAATGCAATTGATATTCAATGCTACTCTAAAATATAAGAATCAAATTATAAACTTATCATTGATAATATAGCTATTCAAAAAATTTAAATTTGTCCATTCACATTTCTTTTACAGATGTTTAAAAAGCTGCTAAATTTGAATAGTTGCCATTACTTTTAATCTTTTAGAATCAACTTATAATTCAATGATAAATAACAATATTAATGTTATTAAAACCTATTTTGTTTTTTATAACAATGAGTTAAACTAAAGCATAAATGAGTAAATAGCAATGCATTCATAATAGTTTCAGAAAGTATCTAAATTAGAACACAAAATAATTTATAACTTACCTCAGAAGTTGTTCTGATCTGAACAAATGACTTGTACTTTACTCTCTTCATTTATGCTTTTACAACGCTTTTGATAAAAAAAAATTAATACCTAACTGAGCAATCAGGCTCGGTAAGCGACATGTTACTCAGAAATTTGTCATCGAATATAAAAAAAAGAACTACAAAATTAATTGAGAACTAAAATAACTGAGAGCTATATCTAAGTGAATCAAGAACTATAAACAAATACACCAGCTAACACTAGTCGAAGCAGACGAATACCTAATTAGATAAATAAATTACAAAAAAAACCAAAAATTATGTAAAAAAGTTGTTAAGATTATTTCCTAACAAATATATACACTAGAATAATGCAAGAAATACAATGATATCACATATTTTAATTAGATAAAATTAAAGCTAAAGAATGTCAACAATTTGCTTATACGGTTCTACCACGGTAATGGAAAACACGTGCAATTGTTGCCCAATTTGTCACGTGATTCCCCGCTTGGCGTCTGCCTGGTGCGAATTTCGTCCATTTGTTTTCCGAATACTGAGAAATGTTGAAGTTGCTTAGAAATAAGCGAAATTTACGATTGGCGTTTTCTCTTACCAAGAGCTCTAATCTGACAGTTTCCAGTACAGTGGTCACAGTCTTTGCTTTATTGGTGTTTTGTTTTTAAATAATTGGGAGTGCTTTCGTTACCTACATATTTTCCTACTCTAAAAAATCTTAAAGCAAGCGATAGCATCTTTCGAGTTCCGGGAATCTAATTAATAGAAATATTTTTCGTTTCATTCCGGTAAGGTTGAGATTATTTCTCAGTCAGATTCTTATTTCCTTGACGATTTCTAGCATATAATAAAATAATAGCATTCATTTAAAGCTGTTTGAAAAGCAATGTATATATTTTTGGATATTACGGTTTTGAAATATTCGAATTAATCTATAAATGCAATGAAAACCAATATTTGAAGTAATCTATAAATGCAATGAAAACCAATATTTGAAGTAATCTATAAATGCAATGAAAACCAATCTTAAAAAGAATTTATTGATGTTAAATTAACAATATGTAACGGCCAAACCGAATCCAAAAAATACCTTAAACTATATACAATGATGCTTATAAAATATGACCTGACAAAAATAAGAAAATTTTTACATAAAATAAGCATATATTTCTTTTATACTTTTAGGTTAGTAATATTTTCTCTGGAAAAGAATCTCTATATTTTTATAATTTTGTTTCTGAAAATCGAAGTACCAAATTTTAAATGCAATTAGATATTTTCCCCACACATCTAACACATTGGTATTGACTTATTAGCATTATAGTCATTTGTTTTAGAAGTTACATATTTACTCTCAAATTAAAAAAAATAATTAATCTTAAATTAAAAGTATTGATGAACATTTGATGGAATAGTTCATTTTTCTCGTAATAATTTACATTTTTTTTATTGTGTGTTAGTTCGTATTCCGGCACATTTTACTTATCTTTAAATTTTTTTAAAGTATGACTAAAAATTTGATTTATATCAATCTTAAACCGAACAACAGTTAACGTTGTCTTTTCTCTTCACTCGAAATACACATGAAACAAAATAAAGCTTCTGAGTTATTTCTCTTCCCAAAACCATTGATTTTTTGGAACAACTGAAAATTGAATTTACAGTCTTCTTAATTCAATTTCAACTTGCTACATTACAGCGTAGGCTATGCTAATATATTCCGCATACATTTGCTTTTAGAACACATAGGACTAAAAAAAATTGTCTATCTAATTTTTTTCTCTTGAAAGCCATTGGTTTTTGCCTTTTATGTTTATTTATATTTTGTTTTCCGATGCTATTCCTGGACTATTTGCTTATTTCATTTTCATCGAAGAAGCTATTTTTACTTAAAAAAATGCTCCTTATTCTAATGATATCCATATTACATGATAAATATAGAATGATAAGTCAATTATATGTTTATCTCTGGAAATGTTTGAATAACATACATTATATTCCGCACTTTTAAAAAAAATTCACATTTCTTGAAATTAAAGCTTTAGTAAGATTTATAATTCCCCCAAAATAATTAAAAAATAAAGAAAAGTAATGTATATGTTTTTAGACATATATTTACTTAATCCACAAATTTTTCGTTTCATTTAGGTAGCTTATATATATATATATGTGTGTGGTGTGTGTGTGTGTGTTACCGTTAAAGTGTATAATTCAGCTTTTTCATAGAATAAGTAGGTATTTCATGAAATAACTAGACGAGTCAGTTAAAGTATGTAATAGATGAAAAATATCATATTTTACCGAGTTATTCTATGAAATAACTATTCTATATGAAATAACTAAGGATAGACTGTTAAAGTGAAAATAAACAATTACAAAGATATTTTATAATTAATAATAAAAAAGCTCGAAAAATTCATTATATCTCTTTTGCGGATGAATAATTGATAAATAATAAGGGAAAGCAGATATAATATTTATAATCTATTATGGCTCACATTGCAAACATTAAATCAATGGAAAGAGGAAAAATAATATGCTGCAAAAATGTACTATATTTACATATTATCAACAAAAATGCATGCTGGGAAGAGAAACTGTTAAACAAAGTGTAAAATCTTTTTAACAAAGATGTAAGAGAATATTAACTTAAATTTTATTATATACCTTTATTTTACTTTTCAGTATTTATTAGAGCAAGGATTGCTGTGATGATCCTTTGCATTGGAATGCTTATTATTTTTTGAAACAAGACCACTTCTTAACATTACACATTTTTTTTACTCAAGCACATTTTAAACCCTTGTTCAGTACCGCAGCTCTGAGCTGTTGCAACAAATCGTAGCGTTGTGTTAATGTTTGGAAATTCTTCATTGGAAATTAATTCTCTCTGACATATACTTAATGTATATCTAGAGTACAACTGTTTTATTCGGCCTAAACTCTAATTCCATAATCGAAAAACTCCTTCCTAAAGCAGCTAGAACCAGTTCATTGAACATTTTAGTGACGTATTTTATACTTAAACGATCAAGTAATCGTTATTCTATAGACTACTTATTTAAATCATAGAATTCAATAATAATATTTACTTTATCTGACTAGTTATTTCATGAAATACCTAGTTATTCTATGAAATAACAGATTTCACACTTAAACTTTAACATATATATATATATAATCAACTACATTTAAATGTACTTTTGAGATATTTTAAATATTAACGTAAGTAGAGAGTTTCTTTAATTCATAAAGAATATTGTTTGTAATGTATTTACCTAAACAGTATGCTTCTTAAATTCGATAAATATATAAGAATAAATATATTTACATATAAATAAAATTTTAAGAAATATGAGTTTCTCCATGTAATTAAAATTAATGTATCTATGTAACAAGTATTCTTTAGTGAATATAATTAGTATTTTTCCGCTTTATATGGAACTTTAGTTTTTAAGATTTTTTTTACTTAAGTATTTTGCCCTCGACCGATTTCACCGAACCAAAAAACATTACAAAATAAAAAAAATAATAATCTTCTGTTCTGCTTTCATAAGCTTAAACAAGATTATTTTGTTTATACATGCGGTGGAATAGTTTTTCACTATTATCTGCATGTCTTGGCTTCTGGTGACGTATTTTCATTTGACGAACTGATCGACGGTATAACAAGTAAGTAGCAATATTTCTCAATTATAACTTTTGTTAATGTACTGCTGTATAGAAATTCACAAGACTGTGATGACAGATTATGAACTATATATTTCTAATCTTTGCATGGTAATCAAGTATAGTTACTGTATATTTATACTGTGGAATATTTCATTTTCCTTTATTTTTATATGGTTTTTCACTTGTTTCTCTCAACCTTTTCAAATATATATCTATTTTTTTCCTTCTGAGATATTTTCCTTAAATTTCTTAAGGTTTGATTCGTTTGCATCTTTAAAGGAAGTAACTTAATCATAGAAAGGAAGATGCATCTAATTTAATTAATTTGCTGTAAGAAGCTATTTTTAATATTCAGAGACATATCTTTTAAAATTTTAAAAATATTTTGAGCTGTACCAGATATTACTTCTAATCTACTTACTTTTTATTTCAGCATAAAAAAATATACACATCTTGATACATCAAAATGGAATTTATACAAATAATTACTAGAATCACGATTTTAAAATTTTTTGTCTTTTTGATTTATTACGTTTTTTTTTATCATATATTTCATGCTTTTAAAGTTTTGTAATACGGTAATATATATTTACTAATAAATAAAGTTACTTTTATTCTTAATATCATGCTATTAACTTAAATTACTAATATATATGTATATTTATAGTATATTTCATTATACATATTGATATACTACGTATAAATGTATTCCAAAGTAAACTCTAATTAACAATCAAGCTAAAAAATTATATCTTAGCTAGATAAGTATCTTGTTTTGGGTTTATTTTTGATTATATATATGTCCATCAAAAACACATTTTATGTTAATATATATATATATATATATATATATTTCTTTCTGTATACACGAGAAGTAATTTTTATGCTACATATAAATGAATTTTATTAAAATTACTAATTAATTTTCGAGCCACAAAGTAATATTTTTACAAGATATTTTTTATTTATTTTTGTTTTAGGTAAGTGCATGAACATGTATATATATTAATTTATGCTACATTTAAATATGTTCTATAATGAATATTTATTAATTTTCAAGATACAAAATAATATTTTTTGGCAAGTTAACTTTTTTATGTTTTATTTTCTTACATATTCTAACAATTTTGAACTTTATGTTGTACACTAACTTATCCATTCCTTCAGCTTACTAATTAAATATATGAAGTTTATAAGTTATAACTGGTATTAACTAAAGAATTGTTACAAAAATATAAGACAACATATTATAATGTGCCGGAAGTACTTCTTCTGGACCGTGATATGAGGCGTTTTTGAAACCGTTACAGTTTTTCTATAAAATATTATATAATATGCGAGTCTTGTTTAACATCATTATGCTCCTTTTTGATTATTAGAAATTTTTGTAACTTTAATGTATATTATTTTCTTCCCTTTACAAGAAATCAGCGTTATATTTAATGAATCCCACTTAAATGTCAAATTTTATTTTTAAAAGAGTAGGCACATTAGGGAGAAAAGCAAGCACACACTCATATAATTAAAACAATCACATAATTGCTACCTTTGTCTTAATTTAAAAATAATAACATATATCCCTTTTTTTCCTTTTTGTGTAACACTATATAATTAAACCTACCCTTATTTTTCTTAAAAATGACAGCCAGATGGCATTACTATATCTTTTTTGAGTGAAGTACCTTTTCTTCCCAAGCAAAAGTTTAAGTAAGCGCACACTTAGTAGGACATTCATTGCCTTGCTTCTATTGTAGGGTTATGTAATGTGCTCTGAAATGAGTGTCTTAAGTATGTTTTGTGCCTTCTTGTGTTGGGAAACTTAATTATAGTTAAATAATGTTTGTTCCTGTATTATCATATCTTTATTTTACCTAAAAGTTACAACAATTTTGGAGCCTCACAAATTCTTAATGCTGCTTGTTTCTGTGTAAATTAATTATGTATAACTATTTTCTTTGTGTGTGGTGTTTGTTATTTACACAAATTTTGAAATACATACAAGGATTTTTATTAATGTTTCTTTCTTTAATATTTTTACTACATTTATTATTTAGGCCACCAATTTAGATTCAAAATACTCTTCTAATTCCTCAGATTTTAATCAATTTATATTAAGTACATAATTATTTTAGTAAAAAAAATTCTTTGATTTTTATTTATCTACATAATTATAACTTTAAAGATTTTTATTCAGTTTTCATAGTGAATCGTGTAATTCAATAATATTTACGGCATGTTCAAAGTTTAGAATACATCAGAAAAAATACATCTATATATAATATTTTTTTCAACGTTCATATTCTTAATTTCTTTATACAATTAATTATTGTTATAGCTTTATACAATTAATTATTGTTACTTTTTTCCATTATTGATATAGCTGGGCTATAAATACTACCATCTGCTAAAATCAGAATCGTGCATAGTTTTTAACTGAAATGAATCTAGGGCTTTATTTTTGTATTTTATGCTCCTATGGAAGTTTACATAATTTCCGATATTAATAATATAAAAAGTATATATTTTTAAAAATTCCACTTAGCATTTGGAGTACTATTGATTCTAAGATGTGTCATATTCAATGTGTATTTTATTTATTTAAATTTAATTTGAAATTTGATAGTAGTAATAGATTTGCTATTTTAATTAAAATACATTTCTATAAATTTGACAATCATATCTTCTCCTTAAATCGTCTATCATTATACATTTAAAAAAAAGTTTGAAGCAATTATTTGTGCATTCGATTTCAGGTATACGTAACTGCACATTTTATTTTTATCAATGTAAATTACAAGTGATTTGCTGTAAACAATTCAGATTCTTTGTTTATTTCAATATCAATTTTTACGAAATAAACTGATATAACACTCATAGTAGAAAAATAATGCTCATAGGTTCACTTTGATTGAAAAATAAAAGAACTTTGATACGAATATAATTTTCTTAAATACAAATGGACATTTTCCTGTGATAAAATCATGATGACTTTTTTCTTCAATGCTTATAATCGCAACGTGCATTCTTTACGTTAATTATGTCTAATTATATTTTTATTTTAATTGTATTTTTACTTTAAGATACATTCGATTCATAATAATATACATTTGATAATATATTCACAAATATCCCAATTCGAATTTTTAATGAATTAAGTTTTCTTTTTCTTTCAATATTCGATATCCATTTTCTTTAAAAACCGTTTTTTTTTCTTGAAGGAAAAAATATTCGATTATAAATAATTTATCAACGCAATGTCATTTCCTTGAAAAAGAAAAAGGAATGAGAATGTGTATGTGTGGAGATAGTTTTGAGATAGAACTTTTAACAGTTATTAAAAAAATGAATTATTTAATTTAATACATAAAATATCTGTGTATAGAATTAAAAACATTTGATTATTGGTTAATAAATACAAATTATGTTTTGAAATACTGGCTTATTTCTCAATAGATGTGTATTTTTGATGAGGGGACGATCCCATTGAGCTTATTTGATGGAATTCTTGTTTACACGCGCGTGTATTGATGAATGGTTGAATTATCAATTCTAAACTTCTCTGCTGGTTTCTCAAAGATTAAAATAGACAACTCTTGTTTCAACAAAACTTGTAGGATCTATTCAATCTTCCTGAAATAGGCTCGTTTTCAATACTATAGTTTCCGGCACAGAATTTACAAAGCTATCAATGATATATATTTATGTTTATGTTATAATCCAGTGCTTCTCAAACTTTTAATGTCTGTGACCGAATTTTCAATCAAAATTTTCATAGCGCCCCCTTCCGTAGACAATAGAAATGTATTTACAATAATAATGTAATTTGACGCTAAAACTGCAATACGGCTTTAATTATAAACCATACAAATTATCAAGATAGGTATGAAATTGCTTATGTAATTTAGCATTTGACAAGCCCATGGGGTTAAAAGTAATTATTGAACTTGTTTTTAACTTAGTATTTATAAATAAATTATCAAATACATTGTGCAGCACATGATACATTTATAAGTGTATTATATCAGTGTAAATGTGTATTTTATTACGTCGGAATGTATTTAGTTTGGCTTCCTTTCAGTAAATTAATATTTCAATTTTTTTTTGACTTTTCATTATATGCAAGTGCCCCTCACGTAAATTGACTACGCACCCCACAGCATGAGAAATGCTGATCTAATCCCAATGTACTATATCAATATTCATACCTCTGTCCATCGTATGGTTGTCTTTAATACATTTGTAAAAAAAAACGTATATAATATATGATTCTTTGTTACTTTCAATACAACTTTAAGCATTTTCTTTTCTTTTCTTATTGATTATATATTTATTGACGTTGCGTATTTAAGCATAACGTAGTGTGGTGCGGCTCACACTGCGTTAACGCGAGGACTTTAAGTCTCGGCAGATTCAATGTGTGTTTGGTTATTATTTTAATGGACTGTATCAATTATTATTTTTTAAAAAATCCAAAGGTTTCAAATTAATTTATTTTTATTCATGTGACTTCCGACATTAAGTCTTTTGAACGAACCGAACAGTTTTGCACAAGCATTCGAATTAATACAAAACACATGGTTGCGGCAACCCTAAGCGTCGCCCTTATTTGTTTACAATTTAATATTCTAATCTTCGCCAAGATGTGGCACCAACATGCCAAAGTATACGTTTACATGGGCATTAACAACGTGTGTGAGCCTCTCTGCGATGAGTGTCTTCAAAAGCGCCATGGTTTGAAAATGCCACACTCAAGCCACGTCCACATAATTTTGAACAAATAAGTGAAAATTTGATTGATTTCTTCCAAGAATAAAAAAACAAACAAATTAATTCCATAGTTTTATAGAAAGATTATAAAAGTAGCGTAACTGTCTTCATTTTCATTATATAAAAGAAAACAAACTTATTATATGCAGGATGTCCGAGCATTTTTTTCAGTTTTCTTTTACATTTGCTTATAATAATGAGATATTGTAATGTGTTACTATGTAAAGAGTTACTGACGAAGGTTGTCATTTTATATCAAACTAATGACTAAATTTACCACACCTAAACTAAGTCAGTCATTCTCTGAAACTACATACCGAATTTCGATATATCTGTATAAGCATCCCTTCAGACCGATATAGAACATCTCTCAGCTCTTTGTATACTTCTTTTAGTGGAATTAAATTTATAATTTATGGTTCGACTATAAAATTCAGATGGCATGAAAAAGAAAAATTATCTGTTTCATTTCTTTAGCATATAGAAACTTGAAGTCCTTTTCAAAGGAAAAAATCTCAAAATCATGAATATAATGAATCGTACATAATTATTCACATTAAAAGAGTTTATCAGAAGAATGAATCATTCTTATACACCAGTGCTTATCAAACTTTCAATGTTTGGGACCCAATATTCAATCAAAGTTTTCATCGCACCTCCCTTCCGTACAATAAAGATGTATTGAATTCAATAATACTACACTTTGAAGCAAAATCTACAACACGACTTTAATCTCTTAAGTGTCACCGGCGTTTATAAACGTCTCGCTCACTCAAGCGTTATTGCCGGACGTATATATACGTCTTTCAGAAGTACAATATTTTCCGTGCACTGCTATCCATAAAAAAATTCCGAAGGCTTTGGAATGCAATAAAAGGACATTGGCAGTGTTTGCGAAGGATTTACTTATTTAAAGAAATTTCTGATTGTGATTCGCCCCCCCCCCTTCAATACATCGCATACGTTTGTCTATGTGGAAAACGGTGGCATTGGGAAACGAATCGCGTAACTTTAAATCGGGTAGTAAAGTAATTAATTTTAAACCGTACAAATTATCAAAATAAGTGTTAATTTAGCAAGCCAACGGAGACACCGGTAATTTTAAAACTTGTTCTTAATTTAGTATTCTTAAATTGATTGTAAAATGCATTGTGTAGTACTGATACATTTATGTGGAAATCTAACCGAAATCTTCCGAAAAAGTTAGATTCTAAAGATGGCGGGATTTTTATTTGGCAGAGTGTGTGTCTTGGGGTTTTTTAGGATGCACGGGTTATAACTTTTAGAAATAAATTAGACAATATAGATTAAAGAAACTAATTTATTATGAACTATAGGAGAGTATTTACACGGGGAATATTATACAGAAAAGAAATGAAGACATGCAGGCATTTATATTTATATTTATAGGAAAGATA
>BMAO01026137.1:0-19686 GCA_019973975.1 Trichonephila clavata
TATGCACAATTTGCAGTTTTTGCTCGGTATAAGTTTGGAAATATAATGAAAGAAGAGTGTGGTTTTTTAATGAAACTAATATAACGTTGAAAGGAAAGAGTACCAATCTTGATATTTTTACAGAATTTGATATTGCATATAAAAGAAATAGATACTAACTTCCAGAAAATAGTTTCTGTAACAACAGACGGTGCACTTAGAATGGTAAGGGAAAACATTGGAATTATTCAGCATCTCAAGTAAAATATTTCACATTTCTGATTTAACTTTGTATAATAAATACACCAGCAAGTTTTATGGCGAAGCATAGTTTAAAAACATTTTCCATTTACTGTCAGTTGTTATAAAAATAATCAACTTTATAAACGTAGGAGCTCTTTATAAAAGCCAATTTGTATAATTCTTAGAGGAAATTGAATGCCATTATTCAGGGATTTTGACATATAATAACGTGCTGTGGCTTATTTTCGGTGAAGTCCTTCGTCGCTTTATAACGTTATTCGACGAAATTAAGATATTTTTAATTGAAAAAACAATAGTATCGATGAATTATCCAATATAAATTAAT
Source organism: Trichonephila clavata (assembly GCA_019973975.1). Classification (NCBI taxonomy): domain Eukaryota; kingdom Metazoa; phylum Arthropoda; class Arachnida; order Araneae; family Nephilidae; genus Trichonephila; species Trichonephila clavata. The sequence goes on from BMAO01026137.1 coordinate 569, forward strand.
CAACTGATTAAATATTTTAGGAGACACTCAGAATTTTAATGAAACTGATTAAAAAAACATGGAAAGTTGTTTTAACAATTTTGAAAATATTAAAATATTTATGACGAAACTTGACATCTTTACTAAGGATTGGAAATGAAAATCATGAAATATTTTTCTCAATTACAAAAATTTTCAAAACACAATAATTTTCGAAAACTCCGTTGACATTTCCGAAAATGCAATTAAAAAATATGGGATGATTACGCTGGAAATAAAACAAGATTTGAAGAGAGATTCAATGAATTTAACAGTTTGGAAAATACATGTCACTTTATTTTATATCCATACAAAATAGAATTTGAAACAATGGTGTTAACCGAATTTATGTGGATAGGTATCGATAATTTCGAAATGGAATTAGAACTTTGAAGCAGCGTAGTGTGTAAAAAAAATTTGAAGATTTGATTTCTGAAGAAGAAGGAGAAAAATTGCGTGAAAATCTTGCAGATACTATTGATCCCACAGTAAAAATTGAAAATATTATATTTACGTATGGGATTTTTACCAAATAATTTTATGTCTATAAAAAAACTAGTTAATATGTATGCTCTTTCAACGTTGCTTGGGTACACATATTCATGTGAAAAATTGTTTCCTTCAATATAAAATCTTCTAATAGAAATAGATTTGACAAGGAATCAACTGGGAAATGCGTTAAACCAGTGATATTCAAACCGTGTTTCCTCTGAACCTTGGGGCTCCACGAAACAAACCTAGGGTTCCGAGAGTTAAGAAATGAAAGGAAAATTATAAGTTGTGTATGCAAAATAGATTCATGTTCTCTATTAAGTTTGTACAAACACGAAATATCTAAATCTTTGCTTGTCAGCGCTAGTCACACGTACCACGGTAAAAAATTTTAATAAATATGCGATTCTGGACAGCCTTTTTTTTTTTGCGTATTTTTTAGAACTTTTAATTCCTTGCATATGCAAGTTGGAGGCCATTACAGGGTGTACACTGTGGCAGAAATTAAACCTAATTAAACCTTCATTTGTGTTTCATGATATTCTTTAGAAAGAATGGATAGAATAATTTAGAAAAAGATATTTTAAAAAAAAAATAGCGGCTATGTTGTGGCAACTTGATTTCGGAATTTCTTATTTAGTTCCAGAATTGATACGGATAAGACAGAAATTTGACAATCTTGATTTTGCGTTCAAACAGCACAAGTGTGTTTCAAAAAATTTCTCTTCAGGTTGGGGTGGCTAGGTCCTATTTCAGACCCCGCTCACTCCACCCGACGCATCTCTAAGTGTGGGAGGAAACATATCATCACCAACAAAAGCCATAATAACAATTATATTTATTCAAGACTGACAAACACTTAAACAATCACAAGTTTAATTATAAGTAGAAACCTAGAACTGATTCCCTAAAACGTCGATTAATCCTAACACTCAATTCTAATACCCAAATCTAAGTAATCTCAGCTACCAGAAATAGACAAGGAGACGATCACTAACTTACCTCAGGTCGATACTGAATATATTATCTTCAATTGACAATCTGACCATTTACTCTTATAATTTATATCTATCAAACGCGTGCTACGTTCGTGAAGTAATTATCTGGCGTTACTTACGTGCAGCTTGGCAACTCCTTCTCCTCTACATTTACAAAATCTAGACTTTATATAGTGGAACTAATTAACATATAACTATCTCGTGCTTTTCCCGAAAAGGCTGTGAAATAGTATAAATGCTAGCCCCAAGTTTCCCAAGAGGATTAGTACTGAAATTTTGCGAATAGCTCCGTAACAAGGTTCAAAAAATTTTGCAGCCTTTTAAGAATTAATGCATACGTATAAGTTCAAAAGACAAAAATTATTGCGTTTGCTAGTAGTTTTTTTAAACTTTTAGTGTTATATGCGTAAACTTCCATCATTATCGCTTGCTTCTTAGGTTATTTTTACGTATTAATAAAAAGGATTAAGTGTGGTTTTCTTTACTCGAGTGCACCATAATTTTTCACAAACATTTTTGATCAACGTTGTTATTTAATGAAAAATGTTTATTCGTTTTCCTGTTGAAAAAATTTTTCACTCCTTATAAAAACCAATAGAAGTCCGCTTAAGATAAGGAATGTTAAAGTGCTTTAAAGAGCATCCAATAATTATTTACTATACGTAAAAGAACTCCAATAACACTAACTTTGATCGAAATTGAAACAAAATGTGGATATATATCTTTCACAGTTTGAACTTTTCTCGCACATGTTCAAGGACAATAATCAATCGAAGATAATATTACTTTAATTGGTTAATTCTTTTGTAGTATTCTTCTCTTATTCTGTGTGAAAAATGGTTAAATTTGGGAACTTATTTCTTCGAAAGCGAACTCAGTGAAGTATTACCAAAATATGGTTCCAATACGTAAGTACCCAAAAGACTATCGAGCTTAGCGGAATAAGAAACGTAACGGAACAGCAAGACAATAATTTAGATTCGTACTTAATTCGTATTCAAGGGGTGGCGTCTACGTAAGTAAAAACTCTTTTGCCATAATTTTGAACACAACTACTGTGTTCTGGTCATCTAAATGTAGTAGTTATTAGATCTTTCGTTTATTCCAAGTGTACATGTTTTTCTTAAGTGCAATATTTAATTCTTCTAAATCTACGCTAGTTTATTTGTATTCAGCTACAGTCTTGGGCGTGATTAAAATCAAGCCAAATAGGCTACAGACAAAATGTAGATATTATCAAGATGGCGCCTCGCACCTCGCGAATATGAAGAAAAAAAAAGTATTACCGAAACTTGATGAAAAAACTGAGAACTGTAGAATTTACAACCATTTAAAACGATTTAAAAAGTGTAATAAAAAGAAATTCCCTTTATTTTCCAAATAAAAAAGACGCAGAAAAGTGAAAAGGGAAATGAATTGGAAGAATTTCCAAATGATTGTAGAAAAAGATATTAAATAAGCGTAAAATAAAATAAAGTGAAGGTGAAAGAAGAATTAAATACTAAAAAAGCGATTTCGTTATGGGAAGTGAAAAAAAATTTAGAAATCATTATTAAAAATAAAACTGCAGAAAATAACTCTATTACCATTAAAAAAAGAATTCTGCCTGACAGAGGTGGAATTCACCGCACAAAATTAGACCGTGCAATTTATCACTTTTTTAAGAAAAATTTGTTGAGTCCTTACTAGATTTATCACATTTCCCATTGGGTGAAATCAGTAAAATCTTAACTAAGGTACGAAAAAAAAAATTCAATACCTTAAAAAAATGAAATCGACCAAAAGAGCGAAGACTAGATTTTAGTATATTATATTTCGAGTATGCCGTGGAACCTTAAAAGCTTGAAGAATTGAAATTTCTTCTGATAGTGCGGACTTAAATATTTTGTTCCTTTTTAATTAGAGAAAGTTAACGGCATATACAGACTTCAATAGCTCAATTACTTTTATATAAAAATATGTTGATGAAATAATAAAATATACCACTACTGAGATACATCAAAAACATTTTTTTTCATTTAAAACTGTCTGAAAATAACTAAAAACAAGTTCAAACTCACTATCATTGTACAACAGGTAATCGATTATATTATTAAATCTTTCTGAGTAAAAACGTAGAGAAGAGAATCTGCATTTTTATTATATTAATACAGCTTTATTTTTTCTTAGGAAACCGTCTTCGCTTAGGAAGCTCACGCTTTTATTGTATCCATTTACCTGTACCCGTCTTTGGAGACCATCCTCATTTAGGATGTTGACTCAAAGCTTTATCGTTTCTTTGGTGACCGTCCTCATTTAGGATGCTGACTCATAGCTTTACCCTGTCTTTAAAGGCCGTCCTCATTTAGGATGCTGACTCATAGCTTTACCCTGTCTTTGAAGACCGTCCTCATTTAGGACGCTGTCTCATAGCATTACCCTGTCTTGGAAACTGTTCTCGCTGGGGAAGCTCACGTTTATATTGTATCCGTATACCTTTGCCCTGTCTTTGGACACCATCATTCATTACGGTACTGACGCACATCTTTACCCTGTCTTAGGAAACTGTCCTTGCTCAGGATGCTGACACATAACTTCATTTTGTCTACAGACACCGTCTTCATTTAGAAAGATGACGTATTTATTGTGTCTACAAAGCATTGCTCTGCTTCCACCCACCTTTTTCGCTTAAGAAGCTGACGTTTTTATTGCAATAAAATCACTTTACTTTTTCTTTCGGGTATCGTTTGCGAATGCATTACTGAATTATTTTATTAATAAAAACATGCTCATATTATCTTTCAGTAAATAAATTGTTGGGATTCACGGCAGTAATCATGTTTGATAAAAAAAGATCTTAGCTTTAATGTCTTATAACTGTCCATTTTTTTACATTTTTAATTTTAAATTTTTTTTAATAATAATTTACCCCAATTATTAAATCTTTATTTATAACAAATATATATCTCACCAAAAATAATATTGTTAAGATATGTCTGGAGTAAATTTGCAAGAGTAAATTTTTTCCCTTCAATTATAAAATAATCTTAAATATTTCTAAAAGTAGTTATTAATCCTAGTAAAAACTTCTTCATTTTTGATTCTTCCAAATAATTTGATAGAATATGGAATATGACTGCATGCAACTTTAACGGAGCTAGACTTTGCCATTTTATCAAAAAAAAATGCAGGCATATATATATATATATATATATATATCTGTCAGAAAATATTCAAGGGAAGGTGGCACTTGTATATATATGCATATACAAAAAAATCCTACTTCACAATATACACTCATGGACAAAAAAATTAGCGCACCAAGAAATAATTGCGGGATCGAAATGAAACCTGGCATGAAGGTACATGTTGGGGAGATATGCAAATATTAGAAGAGCAGCGTGATTGCGCATTACGTATAGGAGGTAGAGGGCGCTTAACGTCTTTCTCCGTTGAGTATAAAACATGTAACCAAAGCTTGTTTGAGTGTGCTGAATCGTTTACAAAGAAAGCGCTGAGGTAGAAATACCATTACGCCGTTTTTGAAGACAATATGAACAGCTGTCGCAGTTTGAAAGGGGAGAATCATCGGCATTATGGAAGCTAGGTGGTCAGCTAGCAAGTAGCTGTCAATTAGGCCGCTCTGATTGTATTGGAAGGAGGTGTTGGGACCAGTGGATCGAGATATGTCATCTACACGAAGACCAGGCTCAGGACGCCCTCGACAGACCAGTCGTCGAGAAAACCGCCGCATCGTAAGAAATGCACGCGTACAGCCAACTGCTTCATCGGCCGCCATAGAGGCACAGGTAGCACCTTCACTGGGGGTCCCTGTGTCTTCTCGAACCATACAAAGGCTCCTGGCAGAAGGACATTTGGGATCGCGGTGCCCATTACGTGTGCTGCCTTTGGCGCCCACCCATCATCACCTCTGTTTGTAGTTGTGCCTCGCACGAGTAAACTGGACTGCAGCGGAATGGAACCAGGTCATCTTTAGGGACGAATCCAGATTCAATTTCAGCAGTGATGACAATCGTGTTCGTATGTGGAGATTCCATATTGAACCCCTCAATCCTGCCATTGCTTTACAGTGACACACCGCTCCCACAGCTGGTGGGATGGTATGGGTGCCATTGCCTACAATACACGGTCACCCCCTAGTATTGATCAGACAGCTTAGCGGTATGTCCATGACATCCAGCAACCACATGTTTTGCCACTCATGCAATGGATCCCTGGAGCCTTTTTTAACAAGACAATACTCGGCCTCACACGGAAAGAATGTCACAAGACTGTCTCCGCACTGATATTACCCTTCTTTGGCCTGCCCGATCGCCAGATTTGTCTCCAATCGAGCATATCTGGGATCATTTGGGACGACGAGTTGGCCATCCCACGAGTTTGAACGAACTAGAGGCAAAGTTACAGCAAACATTGAACGAAGTGTCTCAAGACATCATACAGAATTTGTATGCCTCAGCTTGTATCGTATCGCATCGTGCATTCGCGCTAGAGGGGGTTAAACAGGGTATTAAATACTGCGTTCTCTTGCCTTTTTCTCTGAAATAAATGATCCCTTTCCTTTGATTTTCTAATCATTTACTCATATCAAAGTAGTCATTACGTATGTAAAATTTCGTTTCATTTTGACGATTCTTTCTTGGTGCGCTAATTTTTTTTTTTTTGTCTATGAGTGTATATACTATGTAATTTTCGTTACTCCTTGTTAATTCAAACACTCATTGTCATTTGCACCAAACACTTCAGAACATTTAGCCCTACTAAATAAATTTAAATCGTCAAACCTCGCTTATTTTTACTCGTTAAGCCAATTGAATTTAAAGATGTTTAGTTTTAAAAATACTCAGTTAGAAAGTTTTAAACTTAACTCTGATGCAAAGGGCATTAGTGACCCATGAGCTAGTACTAAAAAAACTATGAACAAAATTTGACCCACGTCTCAAAAAAGGTTCGCCATCCCTGGTCTAGATGCATAATCCTCGAGGCTCTAAATTCTCACTTTGGTATGGTGCAGAAGCTCGGAGAGAGGGGCATCAACTCAGGTGTCCTTCTCGTTACTTGACAATGGCTCAAAATACGAGGCCCGTTGCCAATACTCCTTGAGGTGCTTTACAGCAGTGGTACTCAAACTGTGTTCCACTGAACCCTAGGATTCCACAAGTCTTACCCAAGAGTTCCACGAGTAAAAAAAAAAAACGAAAAGAAACTTATAAGTATTGCGCAAAATTATTATTTCTTGTAAATTTGTATATAATTTGCAAGTATCTAAAAAACTCATCCTATACATTAAAACTGAAAATTTCTTTTATATATAATTTTTTTTATTTTTAAACACTTTTTAAACTTTTGTAATTATACAATAAAAAATATTATAACTTTTATCTTTATATGTATGCTTCCCACTAGATTGTGAATATTCTATTGTTTATTATCTTGGGTTCTACGAGATAAGCTTACACTCGTTAACACAGATTCTTGCATAACTAAATAACTTTCTGATGGAAATTGAATCATTTGGCAATTGTGGGGGGGGGGGACCTATTATGTAAAGAGGAAACAACTTATCAACAGATTCGATGTGTTGAAATCTAAATTTAACCAAGAATAGTTCCTAAATTTTAAGTTGCATTCATGAAAAATACACAGTATTTCTCTCACAGCTATAAACATTTCAAGATATTCGACTACCCTAAAATTGTGAATTTTGCCGAAAATTGATAATTTTTTTTTAGGATTTTATTTTAAAGACCATCTCTTATTAGCTTTAAAAAAATACAAGTTTATTATTTCCTGTTTACTGGAACAAAAACTACAAGTGTTTTAGTAAAAGCAGATGCCATTACTTTAAGCAAAATGCCATACTTTAAAACGCGTTATTCTGAAATGTGTTTTTTTAAGTGATAAAACGGGGCCAGAGCGATTGCTCACAAAGTTTTGAAAATAATTAACTGAACTTTTTATGTATGTTCTGTATAATAGAAGTTTAAAGCTTCAGATTTATCAATCACTTTTTTATTGTAAAATTTGCAGTCCCTTATGTAAATATAGTCACTGTTATTTTAAGCAATTTCACATAATAACTAAGATAAAGTTCTCTAGTTTTTGTAAAAATTAAAATATCTCTGATCCTGAAGGTCATTTTAAAAATAAATAACATAGCAACACAATAAAATTGAAAATTTGTTCATAATTTTTGGTACAGAAAGGGCCCCGTTTATGTTATTTTTTGTAAATTCTTACCCATTTTTTCCCATTTTAGTAATAATATTTTCTTTTCATCTTCTTAATTTTAATATATTTTTCTTAAAATGTACTAAAGAAATTTAAAAATGACAAAAAAATCCCCGTATCTCCATTTTTTAAAAAAGAAAGTTCTCGCAAGAGTCGGATACCTTAATGTCATTCAGAACATTGCGTTTAAGTGAAATTTATTTCTCAACGAGTGGCTACAAAAACAAATGAAAATGAAGAATATGAAATGCGACTGCAGATAAATTCAATAGACATAGACACAATTTATGTGAAAAAAAAGCTAGCACATTTTCCAGTTACAAAATATAATGCACGAGTCGATTTGTCCACACATTTGGATCTTAAATTGATATTATTAATGAGTAAATTATATTAAAATTTAGATTAGAAGTTTTTAATAATATATACAATATATTTCTTTTAATTGTTTTTACATAAAGTACCTATAACATGTCTATCTACTTTAAATATTATTTTTAGATACATTCTTCTAAGTATGTATGTGAAATGGGTCTACACTTTCTCGTTCTAGGGTTTCCACGAAAACACCTTCAAGTTCTAGGGGGTTCCGTGATTCGAAAAAGTTTGAAGACCACTGCTTTATAGTATGACGTTAATTAGCATTCAATCATACTTCATTAATGAACAATTCTAATTATACTACCCTAACCAGAAAATAGGAATAGCCAAGAGGACAGGATTACGAATAGGCTGCCGAAGCTGTTTCGGCCAGTTGTGTGACCCGTGTCCTGGGGCCATTGAAGACCCAACGTGTGCAATTGTTTCGCTGTTAATTCTATGGAGGCTCAAATTTTTTGTGTTAGTGAAGTATATTTCTCACCAACAACCTTAGTGTAGTTTGGCAGTGGAATGTTTTTTAAAATAAATTATAGCTTTAATTAAAAACAGAATTAAAAGCTTTAGTGTAAAAAGCAATTAAATGCAACCAAACAAGTAATATAAAAAAGAACTTAAGCCAATTCCTATTTAGGTCAACAAACAAAAATTTTATTTTAGATAATTTTATTAAATAGTTACAACTAATATAAATATGTATATACTTATGACAGAATCACAAAATAAAGTGACAAAATAGAAAGCGATTTTCCTTGCAATTTTCTATTTATGATGTTGGACTATTTTTTTTTAGTTTGTTTTACTTTTATTCATTAATTAAATTTAATTATTCTAATAAAGTAGTATATAGTAAAAGAAACATTCTCAGAAATTAGGCCACTCCAAGGCGGATTCAAACCAACGACCTTTGGAATAGAAGTCTAACGTACTATCGATTGTACTACAAAGACACAACAAACGATTTTCCTTTTTATATATGCTGTTGGAATATTATTTTTATTTGTGACTATTTATTAATTTTTTTAATTTAATTAATGAATTAATATTTGAAAAAACTGTATTAGCACCAAGTATCATCCGCTACAAATTTTAAAAAGTGTATTTGAACATGAATGCATGAAGAGAAAGTATTTTATTAAAGACTGAAAATTTAAACACACACGATATATATACATACATATAATACATATATATAGAAAGAAAGAGTGAACTAATAGTAGGAAATGAAAAAAATGTTTTGAAATAATATCTGAGAAAAAACATATAGTAAGGGGAGGTAAAAGGTTCCACCGAGATTTGAACTCGGATCGCTGGATTCAAAGTCCAGAGTGCTAACCATTACACCATGGAACCGCACTTCCCATGCCGGGAATCGAACCCGGGCCGCCTGGGTGAAAGCCAGGAATCCTAACCACTAGACCACATGGGAATCGGCAAGCGAGGAAAACAGACAAAACAATTCACTTCTTTCCTCTAATCTAAATGAGAAGTAGGCAAATAGCCAACTGTTATATCAAACAAACTGATATGTTACCTGATAATGTACTTTTTTCTTTCAATACGTTAAGGCAGATAATTTCGGGAAAGTAGAAGAGATAATACCTTGGAGTAAGTATTCGATATTTACTTTCTATATAATTAATTGAAATTAAAACTACGAAATTCATTTTATTATCAAAGATTCTGTTTGTAAAGCATAAATAAAGTAAAGCATGTATAGACCCTAATAGGAAGTTTCAGATTTTAAGACAGATAAAGAAAATGTGTTGATGCTGCAAAATTTGCTTTGAAATTACTTTGTCATTCACGACTATCTCAATTAAAATTTTAGTGCTAATTTCTTTAAAAATTATTAGTAAAATTTTTACAGTATCTTTTAATTTGTTTAATTAATTATAAATTATTTCTTACTTTGAATTAACTATTGAAAAATATTCCAATGAAACATTTTTTCCCTGAATTATTTGTACCATAAAATCCAAGGATATGCTCTTTTCCCGCTCTTTGTTAACAGTTATCAACACAATTCTTAAATTTAAAAGAGAGCGTATAGTCTGGATCAAAAACAAATAAATTTTTGCAAAAGCTTTCTATAAAATGCAATGCCTAGATGAATATATTACAATTGTTTCGCATAAACTAGGAACATAAATTAAATAAATCATATAAATAAGAAATACTGAAGAGAGTAAATAAAAAAGTGAAGGTGAAATTACTGAAATTAAGAGGAAAATGAAGGGGGAGGGGATAATATTATATTGACATAATTTGGCTGGGTAATATTTTTTTAATAAAAATCATAGAAAAATAAGAGTCGAAATTATGTACATGCTCTAAACAAAAATTACTTCTTACTGTCATTCTAAGAAAAAAATGTACACATCAATTTTTGAAATGATTTATTGTAATTTCTCTATCACCCACAAATGCTTAAAAAACATTTATTCAGAATATAATCATATAACAATTTAAAATTTTTGTAGAATGATTTTTAAAATGTTTTATTAATTCTTTAGTTTGGGATGTATTTTTGGGAGATCAATTCAAAAAAATCTATGATGATTAATTTATTTTTTTTATTTTTTCCAATATTTCAGGTAAAATACTTTGAATAAGAGTAATTTAAAACTCGCATCATAATAAACTAAATTTTAATTTTCCGATTGATTTTTATACGATGTTATATGCGGGAGCAAAGACCATGGCATTGTGTAAAGTGGTAAAAAAAACTGCAAAGTATACAAAAAAAATTTTTATTTATTTTCTACATGAGTTTTTTAAAGTGTGAAGTGATTTTTGAATTTGTGTCACGCCAGAAGTAAACCCACATTGTCCATAGATTCTTATTATATTGACACATCAGCCCTGGATCGGCCATTCATGGTTTCATCATATCATATTTCATACATCTCTGCCTTTTCGCATTACATCCATATACATATATATATTTAAATACCTAAATATATAGGCATACATATATGGATGAACATCAGCAAAAATACAGACGCTGTTTAAAAAATACATTTAAAACGCAAAATATGTCATATTTAATACTTTAACTATTAAATAATATTTGTTGTATAAAATATAGTTAAAGCGTATAACTGAAAATTTTTTATTACCTTGTATGTATTCGCAAGGCATATATTTGGCCCAGGTTGTCATGATTTATTCATGATTCCGGAGTAATTTTTTTTCTTTTACATATATCTGAAGGACATCCAAGTCTTGCAATGTGGTCCTACAAATAAATTTCGTTTTTACAAAGCCTTGAATATTGTGACCCGATACTTACATTGCCATTTCGTGCATCAGAATAAAAATGCAAAGAATATTTTTACAACCTTTACTTTTTCTTGTGTAGTGTGGTGCTTCAAGCAATCTTGAAAAAGGAATGGTCCCTTTTTTTTATAGAAATGCCTTAAAAAAGCAAAACATATGCATTTATAATGTATATTCTTTCAAACCTCTGTCTTTTAATAATAGCATTTAACGAGAAATTGTACATCTAACAAATTTTTTTGGTTGTTTTTTCTATACAGGTACCTTTTAAATGTTGAACAACGTTCACACTCACCGAAAGAATCAAGTTAAAATTTAACATATTTATTATAAAATTTTACCCAGCTTCAGAGAAAAGATATTGAGAATGTTTACCAGATGTTTTAAAGTATAATATATATTTTATGCTATAATCTCTAAATCAGGTTTACTTTTAAAAAATAATTTTCTTATTTAAATGAAGAAAATACATGAAATTTTAAATTTCAGTAAAAGCTAAGGAAAAAACAGTCAAATTTCTTATGCGAAGGATTGAGTCATGAGAGCTGTATTAAGGTCGCTCTATAAAGCAACACGATGGCTATTGGCAATGGACTTTGTAAGTTTGAACCTCAGTAAAATAACGAGGATGACACCCGAGCTTGGACACCCCCCCCCCCTCCAAACCAATCATAGGATTTTTAGCTCAGCAGATATAACGCGCATCAGCTCTCTCCATACAGCGTGCCTTCAGTGGAATTAGGAATCGAACCCTTAAGCCGCTAGACACGATTTGGGGACCAAAACCACTAGGCAATCGTGGAAAATAAAATTCCATTTATGGATCAAAATGATAATTGGTTCAGTGATATGGATAAAGTATTAAAAATTTTGATATTTACGCTTTATACCTCCAACCGATTTCGTCAAATTAAAAGACGATGCCGAAAGTCAAGATATGAAGCCTTTCGAAGAAAACCATTACATGCGCATTTCACACAAACACAATAATATTAATAATAACTAAAACAACATTTGAAAATGTCTTTTAAATTGGTGACACCTTTTGATTGGGCGTAAGTGCCATGTGTGTATGTGTGTGTGAATTTACACCTTTGTGAGGTTAATATTGATATTTGTTAGCCTCGTCCTACTATAACTCAGAATACAATATAAAAACACAACATTCTCTCTAAAAACAAAACAAAAATGTAAAAGACCTTTTATAATATAATATGTATAAAATTTACCAAATTTAGTTATTTTCTAAATCTATTTTTATCTGATTAAATTCATGCGTGAAGAAAATGACACCTAAAATCTTATGATGTGGCAAAACAATTAATTGTAGAAACAAATGCATAAATATCCTCTAAAATTAAAACGCTAATAATGTAATAAAACACTAATTTGTGAAACATAAAGTCATTTTTTTTTTGGTTTTGTTAAAACAATACATAAAAGTCAAGCACGCACAAAATTTAATTTGAAGGTAATGAATATAAATATGTATAAAGAAAAAATTTATACAGAATTAAATGATTGTCATTTAAAAGTAGCATAATTATTGTGAAGGAAAATTCTCAAATACGAGCAGAAATTTAGAGGGGAAAAGTAGGTACTAGAAAGTTATGAAAATATCACAGAAAAATTACAAATTGGAATACATAAACATAAGTTGTCTTTTTAACCGCATACTTAGAACATCATGTGGATTATGAAAAACCGCATCAAAATAACTTTTTAAAGAAAAGATATCTTTTATTATCTTTTTTCTAACATTCTTGATTCAATGCATTTAGTACAACCCGCGACATGCTTGACATATTGTGACACGGTATAGTTCTAACAGTGATACGCGAAGACTTAACGGAAAATTTTTTTAAAATTTTGAATACATAATAATAAATTATTATTTTCTACAATTTTATTGAAATGGGGTTGTCTCAGACAAAAATCTCAAAATTTGGATCAAAATATGTTTGTGGATAAATGTTTTCTGCTATGAACATAATAAAATAAGTATCCCTCACAACTAACTGATATGAAACTATAATAACCTAATTTTGTTAGCATCTGCAAAGGCTAATCCTAATATAGATTATTTGGTAAAAAAGTAGAAATTCAAAACCACATTAAGTAACTACTGATCGTTTAATAATTAATTTGAATTAAATGATCCAAGATACTCAGTTTTATTTTATACCTAACCTAATTGATTGACTTGTAAAAAGTGTATTAACAATACAACCTAAATTTGCACTTTCGTCTTATTTATTATATTTTTACATAGAATTGCATTAAAAAATGCGTTATTTGCGTAAAAATCCCTCAATAAGCTTTTAAATAACATTATTTTTTACTTATCTGTATTTGTTTGTTGGAAAAGTTGGAAGTGGCACGCATAGTTATATTTTCTATCAAATAGTGGAACTCTTCCCAAAAAGGTTGGTCACCCCTGATTTAACGTAATGAATTTTCAGTGCTTTATTCTTAGTATAATAATAACAGAGGACTTATGTATATTCTGTCAAGTCTTAGAGGAATGTTTTTTCACATGAAATGTTCGTGCTCCTGATATTAAAATAATTTGTTTTTGTAGAAAAATATAACGGCATTTTTAAAGGTGCTGAAAAGCAAAAGACTAAATAATACTTCACATTTTGATAAGGTTAAAGCACTTGTTTACTGTTCGATAAGCCCCAGTTAGTCGAGGATACATTTCTCGTCCACGTTGTTTACAATGTATCGGAAGAGTCTGGAATGTTCAGAATTTTCAATATCAGAGTAGGTGAGCTGTGTGTTTTCTCTGGATAACGGAGCGTATTGTTAGACAGGTAATGTTTGCCCTCTGAATTCCAAATGTGCTGCGAACTATAGATACATATAGAATACATATAGAGCGTAATATTTTCTGAAAGATAAATGTATTTGAATATATTTTTAAGTCATAAAGCAGAAATATAAGATGTATTAAAATTTACTTATTTTTATGTTTCAAAAAATATTCTTTCCTGAGGAAATACTCTTGTCTGCAGAATCCTTTATTTTGTCTTGCACTGGAAAACAGCTTTTAAACTGTTGTTTTAGTAAGGGGAATGAACTGAACTGAACTCAATGGCGCAACAGCACATGAAGGCGATGACCTTCTGTGCCTGTCTCAGTTTATGTGACCTTAGGCGCTGATGTGCATGCGCAGATCTTTCGGTCAAATAGTCAGTCTGACGTGAACCCTCAGTTTTCAGCTCCCAAACAAGCTAGGTACTCATTTTTCGACACCCTGAAGAGATGAAAGGCTGAGTCGACATTGCCCAGTCCGGGATTAGAACCCCGGACCTGTGGCGTGGAAGAACGACTTTTCAGCCTCTGGGCTTCTAAGGTGAATGAGGGAGTGGTTATTACCATCGCACCCTGAAGCAACATAAGGGCTTTTGGCGACGGACCTTGTAAATTTGAGCCATGCTAAAGGGACAAGAACTGCAATTGAGCTAGCCCTAAAGCAACACAGTCTCTGAAATTTTCCATAAACAGTTTCAATCATGACAAATTTAAGGTTCATCAGCCTCTCCACATGGCAGGTCTCCAGTGTGACCTACGATGGAGACCTCGACTCGATAAATTGGTCACAAGTTCTTGGTCATGATCACTAGATTGCCGCAACAGCTATTTTTTTTTAAGGCGATATGGTACCATCTTCACAATTTTTTTTTATTTTTAATATTTGATATTTGGTTTAAATTGTATTTTATAAAGGTTAATATTTAATAATAATTTCATATAAAAATTTTTTAATTTGTTACGAATGTTTGTAAAATTTAAATATTTTTAGCTTTTTTAAGCATTTTTTAAATCACTAAGGCTTTTTTAAATATGTCTCTTTTCTTTCAAAATTTTTTTTCCAAGTACCTTATACTACATAAAACCGAGCAGGAGTTTTTTTCTGATGCTGCTCTTTAATTTTTTATTAATTTTTTTATAGTTAAACTTCCAAAAATTCCCCCCCAAAAAAAATTTTTGATTTTGAAATTTTTTTAGAAAAAGTACTAAACATATTAGAGTTAATTCCATGCACAGTTTTACAAAACATATATTTCAGATCATATATAAAAAAATTTCAAACCCATACTTCAATTATCAAAAAAGCCTTAGGGTTTTGAATAACAGTATATGTACAATATTCAACATGGAGAAATATGAGTTTGAAGTTTTCATTCCATGAATAGCATGGTATAATATTCATCTAATAGTCTGAAATCTTTATGAAATGTTAATTAGCTTATTTAAATCTACTTACCATAAAAAATTGCACAAATGTAGAACAATTAAACAGTATACTGCCATAATGAATATATAGAAAATAACGAATGAAAGATCAATATTTCGTAAAACGTTTTCTTAATATTTATTAAAAAAAAATAAATACACAGACTTCAGAGCTCATTCCATGCTCAGAGCTAATGCACAACATGTACAAAAGGTGTTTATGCCTTTTTTTTATTTTTATGATTTTAAAAGCCTTCGCATGTTAAATATTGTACACGAATAAAAGCAAAATCAAATAACAATTTATAGGTAAAATATATCAAAATCTAAGAACTGTATATATATGCATTTGTTTAAATAAATATCTTAAAATATTTTAATAATAAAAGTGTTGAATCTCGCACACATGGGATAAATATATATCACCAAAAAAATACATAAAAATGGGAAAATTTTTCTATTCTTGCGAATTAGATTTTTAATTATCTGAGTTATCAAAATGAGATTTAGTATTTGTGCTTTGGGAGAATCCGTTTTGAAGTTTTAAATTCATTCATAATAATATCATAAAAAGCAGGCCCAACTTTTAAATCTTGACCAAATCCATTTGATTCCATCGTAAATAATTCACAAACTAGAATTTTTGTATGAATTGCACAATTCTTTCTTAAAATGATTTATTACTGCATATATAATGTAAAACTTATTGATGCTCATTGAAAAATAATTAATTCATTTTTATCAGGCTTTTTTCTAGCAGATAATCTGAAATGTAGGCGTGGTAGTTGCTGTTTAGCATCAAACATTGCTCCATTACTTAAGGAAAAATGCAGGTAAAGCTTTGAAATTTTGTAGGCATGTTTATAAAGATTCGGGATATCAAATAAGCCAATAAAATATTTTTGACAGTTATATGATTTTTAGGGTACCATATCACTTTAAGGTATCCAACTACTCTAAAATTGTGAATTTTGCCAAAATTTGACACATTTTTTAAAGATTTTATTTTATTGGTTATCTTATTAGCTTTATAAAAATACCAAGTGTATTACTTTCCGTTCCCTAGAACAAAAACTACAAGCGTTATAGTAAAAGCAGATGTCTTTAAGCAGACTTTAACCATTATGTCCTACTTTGAAATGCGTTTTTTTTTTTTTTTTTTTTTTGAAAATGCTCAAACGGGGACAGCGCGCGCGCGCGCGATTGCTCAAGAAATTTAAAAATAATTAACTGAAATTTTTGTCTGTGTTCTATGAAGGAAAATTCTATAAAGGAAGAAGTATTTTAACCTTCAGATTTATCAATCACTGTTTTATTACAAAATTTACATCCTCTTATATTAATATAATCAATGTTTTTTTTAAGCAATTTCACATAATAACTAAACTAAAGAGGTCTAGTTTCTGTAAAAATTAAAACATATCTTATCCTGAAGGTTATTTCAAAAATGAATAACATAGCAGTACATCAGAATTGAAAAACTGAAAATTTGTTTATAAACATTTGGTGCAAATGGGGCCCTGTTTATGTTATTTTTTTATAAATTTTTACCAATTTTTCCCCATTTCAATAATATTAATTTCTTTTTCTCTTCTTAATTTTAGCATATTATTCTTAAAATTTATTAAACAAATCGAAAAAATCGAAAACCATATCTCATTTTTTTTTTAAGAAAAAGTGGTTGCAAGTAGTCGGATACCTTAAGATGCTATCCTAGCATGGTAACGACATTTTTGATAAAAAAAAACAAAATACGAATTTTTTTTCATTTAAAATGGAACTAAAGTATGGTTTTTTAGCTCTGCAAATCTGTTTAAGTTTTGTTTCGAAGTATTGAAGAACTTTAGATAAAGTAGGTACAGTGGGTACAAAAAGTATTTGCACACATACATTTTTGTTCACAATTTATAAGAAAATGCATGAAGAAATACAAAAATTGGCATTTTAAAAAATAAAATAAGCCTATTCATTTAATTTAATTACAAAAAATACAATAATATTAATAAAAAACATTTTTTTGCAACAATATTAAAATATCTTACGTCAAAAAAGTATTTGCACACTCAACTCAACTTTAGCAAATTTGCATTTTTTTTTTTTTGCTTATTATTTGACAGTCATCTCGCAGTAAATAACATACGTAAGACTACTATAAAAGGAGGTATTGTCGAAACTTTATCAGTTGATTGTCGATTTCAAATTGTTATGGCACCTAAGAAATCTGAACTGCCGATTTTCGTTGCGAGAAAAAAATTGTTTCTCTACGTGAAAATGACCTAAGTTATCGAGAAATAGGTAAAAATAGTAAATGTTTGCTTCTCTACTGTTCGGTATGTTATAAAACGTCATAAAGAAAGAGGATCTATATCAAATAACTTGCGCTCTGGATGCCCAAAAAAACTTTCACTGCGAATAAAGTGAAAAATCATAAGAGAAGCATCGAAAAATCTATTTGTTAGTGCAGTTACATTAGCCAATGATGTCGCTTCAACATCTGGAGCTTAAATCTGTGCCCAAAGTATTCGAAATGTCCTGCATGATGCACAAATTTATGGGAGATCTCCTAGGAAAAAAGCTCTCATGACTGAACGAAATAGACTGAAGAGACTTAAATTCGCTAAGGAATATATCAATAAGCCAATTGATTTCTGGAAAAATGTCATATTCTCCGACGAGAGCAAGTTCAATATCTTTAAATCAGATGTCAGGAAATTAGTTTGGAGAAAACCTTGTACTGCTTTTCATACCAAAAATATGTTACCTACAGTTAAACATGGAGGAGGTTCTGTTATGATTTGAAGGTGCATGGCTAGCAAAGGAGTTGGTAATTTGTGTTTCATTGATGGGAATATGACAGCTCGAACCTATATTGATGTGTTGCGAGATAACTTGCCACAAAAGTGCAATAAAATTGGGTATCAGTAATTCGTACTATTTTTCAGCAAGACAATGGTCCCAAGCACACTGCCGGTATAACACGTATGTGGTTGCTTTATCATGTACCCAGAAAACTTGCCACTCCACCACAATTCACCAGACTTTAAATCCTTTGGAAAATTTGTGGAATTCTGTGGGTTTAAAAATAAGAAAAAGGAAGATTTCAAGCAAATCTGCCCTTAAACATTCCCTTATTGAAGAGTGGTCAAATACTGACCCTATTGTTACAGAAAATTTAATTAAAACAATGCCAGCAAGATTACAAGCAGTAATAGATGCTAAATGAATGCATACTAAATATTAGTTATTTGAAATTTGCTTAAATATTTTATTTCTTTTGTATTCATGCAGGTGTGCAAATACTTTTTTGACACGAGATATTTTAATTTTGTTACAAAAAAGCATTGTTATTTTATATTATTGTAATTTTTCTGTTTGTTTTGGATGATTAAACTTATTCTGATTTGGCAATACCAATGTTTTTTATTTCTAATGCTTCTTTTTATGAATTGCAAACAAAAATGTAGGTGTGCAAATACT